>JAWQUT010000026.1:1695154-1712706 GCA_033807755.1 Ellobium chinense | reverse complement strand
CCTAAAAGATTTAGAGTTTGGAAGGGAATAGAATAAAAAGGAGACAGAACTTTTGAAATGTAGCATCGGGAGTCACAGCGGGTGACCGATATTTGTCGTGGAGAACGGGAGTTGTTAAAGATCGAAGCATTCTGGCGTGGATGGATTATTGGTCAGATAAGAGATAAGGTTGGGGGATCTGCGGGGAGAGATCAAATGATTATGGGATCATTGAGGCTTCTGAGAAAACAAAACGGAAAAAAAGAAACTACAAAACGCAGACAGTCAATTCGCAGCTATGATAATAAAATAATGTTTGCTTTGATAACTGTATGGCCATTTTCTTTAGCGGGAGAGAGCCTTTGGAAGTAATAATGATAATAATTACGAGTCTTTCCGCATGCGTTTGTGATAGCTTACATTAATACAAATGTGTATATGTATTCTCAGGCGTGTGTATGTGTGTGTATATATATATATATATATATATATATATATATATGTATATATATATATAGTCTCTCTCTCTCTCTCTCTCTCTCTCTCTCTCTCTCTCTATATATATATATATATATATATATATATTGTATATGTGTTTGTGTGTGTGTGTGTGTGTGTGTAGGGTGCCTTGATATGGTGCAGTATTTCTTTGTGAGAACAGTCTGTACTATCAACAATAGAAGCGTTGACACTGGATGGAACCCAGATTTGGATTAGAAGTAAACAGTCAGATGAGTTAATTAAGCAAGAGAGGAGCACTCAGCGATAGTCGCCCCCTACGGACCCAATTCGTAACCTACTTCATGACGCAACTTTATGTTCATTCGTGTATTATTAATGACTCCAGTGTAACAATCTTAACCTACCCGTACTTTACTGGAGACAACGAGGACGAAAAGGTTATGGAAACAAGCAGTCATCACATTTCATATACTTGAGCTGTGTGTTTATTTTGAAGGTCTACTGGCTTGGGAAAGTACACAAATTTAAAGAACAGGTCTGCTCCATGACATTATAACATATGGCTGGTAAAGGAGGTCAGCTTTTGTACACTACCATTTATTTGTAATAATATTTGAGATGGGATTTAGGATCTGCCAAACTGTTTATTACCAGCCTATTCCTAGACTTCTAACTTAACCAAAAATAAGTATCCCGAAATTAGTAACATTGGCGAAATTGTGCACAAGGATTTCTTATATATCTGAGGTTTACCGTGTGACGTCTGTATCTGTCGTCTTTGTAAAGAGGAGATGAAAGCTCTCTGGAGTAAGGGTTTGACTAAGTGTTGCCACTCTGGTCATGTGCCTTTTTTACAACAAAGTGAGTGACGTTTTCCCTCCATCTCCCTCCGCATGATGTTGAAACAAATTTAGTGCAAACTTCTAGCATTTTATTGCATAAAAAAGAAGGAAACCAGACATTATATTCACTTTACCCTACATGTCACGATTTCTCCCAACAACCTAGGAGAAGCGATTTTACCCTACTTAAAGGTAAAATGGCTTTTCATAAAAGCTATTTTATCCTACGGTTGTGGAAAATCCGTACGAGTGGTAACCCTGAATGTATCTGTCCTGTTTGTAATGATGAGATGAAAGCTCTTGGAGGAAGATGCCGACTCCATAACATCGCACAAGAATTTGTAACGCCCCGGCGACGTCAAACGGCGCCATTATCCTCAAAGGTGCTCAGGAAATGACTTCTCTCCCTTGTTTGTCTGTCTCCCTGGCGTTATGGCGGCGTCTTCGAGATCAAAGCTGCCACTCAGGTAATGTCGAAGCTCTTCCGACTGTCTCCTGAAGCAGCCAGATTTAAAGTTACTGCCGGACCAAAAAAAAAAAAAAATGAGATTTCAAAATATGACATCCTGATTAGGGTTCTTTTTTTTGTTCCGGTTTGCACGCTTATTGGTCTGTTTATTTCGCGTGCGTTCCGTGATGTTGTGAGCAGTGACCTTTGCCCACCGTTCATGTTTTCCTCTACTGAGATAATTGCGTTGTCATCTGTGAGCTTGTCAAAGAGCGCGGTGACGTCATTGTTTCATTAGAATTTTTGTTTTGTTAATATTTTTTCGTCCTTTGGGAGAATATTTATAAAACTAGGATGTTGTGTCAGTTGCACTGTGCAGAGGTTTCGTCACTCTTGAAAACTTGAGTTCCAGTGTGTGCACTTGTCACTGACTGACTGACTGACTGACTGACTGTGTGACTGACTGACTGACTGACTTTTCCCCTTTTTTTTTACGGAACCTCCACTTCCTCCTCCGCTCACTCAGTCATTCCTCATAACTCTCCCGCACCATTTAAATCAGAAAGCATCAATGTCTAGAACACCACAAGACCTTAACCACCTTCTACTCACTGCAATACTGAGCTTAACAGTTCTTCTTCTTTCTGCACTTGATGTCATCTCTCAATAATAAGGATGTTTAATCACATCTCCGTGGTCCGCTTGGATCAGTTGTCTCAGACCATGTGAAGTATCGTTATCGGAATGCTTGACGGCTTGGCGTCAGCGGAGGCATTGTCCACTGCACTCCAATGAAGATTTCCATGTGCTTGGCCGCTCTAGACAGGTGATTGTTTTTCATTACGACACTCTGTCCTATACATACAGTCATATTCACAATATGAAAATATCATACGCTGTAATTATTTATTGTAATAAATCAGGATGAAATAGAGTACAGTATAGCTGTATTTAGACATGAGACTTGCCAAGTGGTCTTTCCTCAGTACGCCACACTGTCTCTACTCCTGAGTTAATGTGGGCTGTTCAAATTCATATATATAAAGCAAAAGAGATAAAGAGGCAGGATAGAGCGAGAGATGGTAACTCAGGAGTAGAAAGGTAAATAGATGGAAAAGAAGAAGACAGGAATGGAAAGCTGTCCAAATATAGTTAAAGTACCAAGGGAGAGAGATGATGGAAGAGACAAAATGTTAATTAAGTTATTCTGGAAAGCTCATATGTAGGCTACCAGAAACAAGTATGACAAGAATTTCGCAACACATACAATTTTTCAGTGCATTTAGGTGGGGCGTCTAGGGGGAAGGGGTACCTGGATATCCTCGGCAGCTGCTCTAATTATTTTTATACCTAGGGTGTTATGTCACGGGGGGTTACAGCTTAATGAACACCGTACGTCACCAGGCATACCTTCAGACCACAGGAAACAAGGGTAATTACACCCGCTTGTTACATGATGCATGGGCATTACCGGACGTGGTCAGTCGGTGATTTGTTAGTTAATTCTTGCTGTATCGGAATACCCAGACTGTGTTCCTCTCTGTTCTTTTCTTTCCCTCCCTTTTCTCTCTCGCTAATGCGCTTTACCTCGTACCAGTTTGTTTCAATGAGAACAAACTACAGGGGTCAGTCAGATAGGAAGATTTCAGACTTACGTTGGTATGTCGACCGTCTGTGACTGACGGTTTGACTGATTGCCGGATGGACCGACCAGATCTCTCGCTTATCACTACTCACTCAGGACCACCTCCATCGCAACTCCCCTCCCCTCCCTCCTTTTTATTTTACCCTTTTCTCTTTCCTGTCTAAAACTACAGTCGATTCCGCTTTATTGCAGCACGGAAAATGTTGTTATTAAAAGAAATCATCGTCTTGTCAAATGACTGTATAAAAGAATTATCATTATGTTATCACAGATATGTCTCACTTGCGGAAGTTAAACATTAAGAGCATCTCATTATGTGGAGTCTATTCCAATGCACGGTTGTTTGTTTAAATAAAAAAAAAAAAACAAGACATTTATCTTGCAGTGCATGTAGTCTAGAATTTGTGGTATGGTCAAAGTAAACAGCGTGATGTCACATGCGCGGATCTTCATCTCGCGCTGAACTTGGTACATGTAGTTGTCTTCATTTTAACAAATGACCATTCCGATTTCATTGTAATCGAATACAACTCCCATGTCATCATGGCGTCGTTGTATTCCATTTCTGTCATACAAATGGTATCAGAATCGTTGAGCAAGGCGTATGAATGAACGAAGAACGGAAGACCCAGGTGCGTTAATACATTGGGAAATTAAATAGACTTGTCTGAGATAAGACAAGGTGCATGATTGAAGAGATTTATGGTTAAAATTTTCAGTTAAGAAATTTTTGAACCTCAGTTAGAGAGCCAGTTAGTGTGTCTGCACATATTATGCAAAATATCACCTTATTATCATTGATTACCTGTCAATCAGTGGAGTCAATCAGTGGAAAAATCTGAAGGCAGGCTAGTTTTTGATCAAACTGACCACGATGAAATTAGGTCATTTGCTTTAGTTTGCATCTGTTATGTGTAGGTCCACAGGCTCTGAACGTTTAAAGCTGTACAGTGACGTTTTGTATACCTTTATATTCTTACGTATATCATTGTCTGCAAAGATCCATAAGAGTTTGTGCCAGGCGGTCAGTGACAAACTCTTTTCAGCGGCTTGACGAGGGGTCCAAAGGTCATTCATTTCCGATATATCCATAAATGTGCTGAAAAGGAACGGCAATACCTAACACAAGCTATGAAAAAGCTAAAATAAAAATCATGTTTTCGGAAGGTCTAGCGATTACAGTAGTATTATTATCACTGCTATCGATACGATCCGGGCCAACCACTCACCTCTCACTTACACACTCACCCGTTGCGCCTCCATCTGTGCGTCTGTTGGTGCTAATGGGCGCCACTGGAAGAATAACAACGATATGAATGATTAATTTTTACCACTCAGACGCAGGTTGTGCATACATATTGCTGTACACGAAGCTTTCCTATATTTTCAAGTCAGGTAGGGTTTTTCTTTTTTTTTTTTTGGTTACTTTGATGAAATGTGTTAGATATAATAGGAGTAGTACTTATATTAGAAACGAATGAATGAAAGGTTATTTCTTTTAAAAGGTAAAGCCAGTTACGAATATATGCAAATTATCAGCGATTCGCAAATCAGTATGATGTGCAAAGCTCCAATGCCATGGGAAAAGTGACCATAATTATCTTTCACGAGTGAAATAATTTTTGGAAGATGGGAGAAATCATGATTTTTTAAAAAATCTAGTCTAGATAACTAGTCTACATTACAAACACGTTTACGCTATGCCATTCACTGTGCGCTTTTAACGGGATTCAGTTCTGTTCAAAATGTGGAATTAGATCTAGATCTACACACGGAAGGTATTTGGCTCAGGCGATTTTTTTAAAATTAATGCGGCTAATATTTCTTTGGAGTGATGATTTCGTCACCTTTTCTGTCGTCGTCGTCGTCGTCGTTGTTGTTGTCGTTGTTGTTGCTGTGGTTGTTATTGTTTTAAGTTCTAGTTTTGTTGAGAATGCATTTGTTTTGGGGAACTGACCACCCTTATATTACAATGGGCACTGTCCCGTTCAAAGGAAGATATTGGGGAATACATGCCACACTGTACATGTTTATAAACGGCGTTGACACGAAATATGGTATAACCCCCTCGCCCTGAGTTTGTGGAATATCCCCTCATAATTATGAAGAATACCACCTTCTATCCTGTGGAATATCACCTTCTGTCTTGTGGAATACCATCTTCTATGATGTAGAATATCATCTACTGTCATGTGGAACACAATCTTCCATCATGTGGAACACTACCATCCATCATAGAATGCCACCTTCATCATGTGAAATACCACCCACTGTAGAATACCACCTTCTATTGTGTGGAATACCCCGTTCTACCATTTGGAATGCCACCTTGGAACGATATAATATAAAGGCGGTATTTGATCATATCTAAAATGGGTCAGATTAGAAATAATCATTCAAATAATCGTAGTGAAACTTGGTGAAGCATTTCAGAAAGAAAGCTAGAGGGAGAGTAAAGAACCAAGGGAGAGAATGAGAGATTGAAGGGAAGAAAAAAGGAGTAAAGACAGACTCACCAATTCATTTAACCTTGACATCTGGTCTACCAATGAGGCCATTTTGATTAACGCCATCCCCTCCCCCTCCTCCTTCCCCCGAGATGAAATTATTTCACTGATACCTGGCTGCTCATAGTAGACTAATTATGTCTCTCCCTCGAAATGTATCATTATCTCTTTGTTCGTTTGTAAGATTGTCTCTCATCGAGTCCGTAATTAATCTTGATTGTTTCCATTATGCAGTCTAGTAATACGAAATGAAGAGAGAAAAGAGGAAGAAATAACTGTCATTGACGGATGAAGAGGAATCGCTTTTGCTTTGAGCATGCTCAGTCTGCGTTAACGTACGGAATGGCTGTTTTAAAATGCTCAGAACACTATCAGTTATTTTCCGTGCGGACATCTTGAAGAGAGAGGGAAAGAGAGAGAGAGATAGATAGATAGATAGATAGAGAGAGAGAGAGAGAGAGAGAGACAGACAGAGGGAGAGGCGGGAAGAGAGACAAACAGGCAGAAACACAGACACAGTGAGACACAGAAGAGAGAGACAGAGACAAGGAGAGAGGGAAAGAGAGAGAAAGTATGATATCAAACAATCACGATGGCTATATCAGATTTTGGCTGTAAGACGATAAGGACTGGCATTATTGTAATGAATCCTTAAAGCTAATTTCCGGGCTCTCAAAAACTTCCAAATGTGGAAGTCCCCTCTAAGTCACTGCCAATGTCTATCCTGTTCCCATACATTCTAATATTATGGCTCTGCCTACGTGCATACAGGCTTGTTCGAAGTATGCATTCAGCAAAGTGAAAGTGCTTGTGTTGTAAACTCAATTTTTATTTGTTTACGTGAATGCGATGCTGTATAAGATAAACAATCCGATTACGATAATGATGATTATGATAGTTGATTGGATATATGGCAGTATTTATATAGTCCTTTAGACCTGGCTGCCTTCACTAATAGGAGATTTGCAAACCAAAAATTTATTTACCTTATATGAAGATTATCAGGAAAGGTCTTTCAAGGTGGTAATGATAATAATGATGTATTGTATAATATTGTATTGTATTGTATTATATTGTATTGTATTGTATTGTATTGTATTGTATTTATTGTATTGTATTGTATTGTATTGTATTGTATTGTATTGTATTGATGACGATGTTGGTTTAACACAAATTTAATGTCTCCGAAAGATAGTTTTGATTTTAAGCCTTCAAAATCGGCGTTCGCCGAAGTCCTTCCTCCCACCCTCATCTATACTCTGCTGCGGTCGACGTGTCATTTTTTTTCTGTTCATCTTTCTTCATAACTTTAATGTACTACATTTCCTTCATCCTCCCTGTCTGTCTGTCTGTCTGTCTGTCTGTCTGTCTGTCTGTCTGTCTGTCTGTCTGTCTGTCTGTCTGTCTGCCTGCCTGCCTGCCTGCCTGTCTGATTGTCTGTCTGTCTCTCTCTCTCTCTCTCTCTCGGGCTGTCCCCTTACGTGCCCTTTCAACCCCAATTTTACAAGTCATTCCCAAAGGGACCCCAATCTGCTGTCCAGTATCCAGGCTACTCTCTTTGTCCACTGTTTCTCCGCTCTTGTCCCCACTGCCTCCTCCTACCACAGATGGCCATATCATAAAAGTAAACTGGAGCCGATAAGGGCCCATAACTCATCATAGTAATGTGCGCACGAGTGCTCGAACGTACACAGAAAATAGGGCAACTCGAAAAACAGCTTGTCCACGGGTCCGGACTTGGATTGATGGCTTTTCTCATTTCTCTGTAGTAGAGATGAACATCTCGCTTGTGAGTTTCTTTCTCATCTCGTCCTCCCTTCCTTCCTTCCTACCCTACTGCCTTCCTTTCTTTCTTGCCTCTCTTCATCCCATCCATACAGCCCTTCCATCTTCATTTTCTTCGTCCATCTCAACGTTCCTTCTTTCTTTCTTGCTTTCTCTCTTCCCTCCTTCTTTTCTATTAATCTTCTCTCTTTTGATTCCTTCATGCTTTTCTGCCTCTTCTTGTATTTCTCATTTTTATCCTGGCCGCTCTTATATTTCTCTTTTTCTCCCTTCCTCCCGTCCTTCAGATGCATCTGTTCTTTTAGCTCAGTGGTGTTAATTGAGAAATTATTGAGACGTGTGTTCTCTGATGCCGTCTATCTTTATGTGTCAGTTCATCTTCTCTATCCTTTCCTCTGCCTACCACCAACTTCCCACACACCAACCCCTCTATGTCTGTCCTTTTGGACCTTTTCTATCCATCTGTCTTCCTTCTCACACTCCCGTCCCCTCGTATCCTTGTAATCAATCTTACCCCATAATTTAATAAGACCCTAGGTCACTCTGGTTAGGTTACATAAGAATAAGTTGAGAGGTCCTTAGTGTCAGCTTTCGCTTAATATACACACGTTCCCGAGAGGTCACAACAAATTGATTTACATGCCTAATCAGTCCTTTTCAATTACTTGGAACATCTGTCTGGGACTAACCCCTGTTGTTTACTCCTCTTTTTGTGAGTCTCAGTTTTCATATTCTCCTCCTTAATCTACAGTCGATTCTCTTGAATCGCAATTCTGATATTCCCAACTGCTGCGTAATCGCAACATCATCTTCATTTAAAAATAAAAAATGCTTACTTTCTATATTGAAGTGACTGGATAATCGCAACTGCTGTTAATCGCAACTTTTTTTCCATGCTGCCGATGAGTTGTGAGTAAAAGCACTGGGCTGTATCTCTTATTTAGTAATGGAATCCACAAACTCACTCCAATCATTATTCCTTCAGATGAAAATATTGTCTTTACCTTCATCCTCTTTGTTTTCTTTCTTCTCGTCCACCGTTACTTCCTTATGCTTTCTGATTCCCTTTCCTCCTTCCTCCTTCCTTCCCTCTTCTCTCCCCCCCCCCCCCNNNAAAAAAAAAGGCACTCTCGATGAAACGAAGTTGAGTTTATTTGGGACTATTTGGGAATACCATGTTCTGTCATTGCAACAACAACAAAAAAAAGTTTTTATTAATGGGAGTTTGCGAATAATTGCATAGTGATAAAATGATGTCAAGTGTATGCGCGTATTTGCACGTCCGTCATCCGACATCCTTTCGCCACTCACTCTTTCTCACTCTCATCTGTTTCCGAATTTATCAGATTTTGTGTTTTGCGGTGATGTCTAGTTTGGCGATTCTGTCGCCCGATAAGGCGCTAATTATCAGGGGAAAATTCCGCAGTGTTTGCTGAGGGCAGATGTTAGGATATTGTTTTGGTCACGAGTCTGTGTTGGTTAACAAAGAAGGGGGATAGATTAAAGTGCATCGTTGGGGCTTGAGAGAGTGAAGGTGAAAGAGAACAGGACAGAAGAAAAAGAGAGAGATAAAGAGAAAGAGAGAGAGAGAGAGAGAGAGAGAGAGAGAGAGAGAGAGAGAGAGAGAGAGAGGAGATAGGGGGAAGCGCCAGAGTAAAGGTTGGGGAAGGAAATGATAGGGCTTCATCCTACCAGTCCCTGATTTTCAGAATTATGATATGAAGAGAAAAAGGGAAGAGTGAGTGAGAAAGGAAGAAAGCGAGAGAGAGAGAGAGAAAGAGAGAGAGAGAGAGAGAGGGAGGGAGGAAAAAGAGATCGTGTTAGAGAGAGAGCACTGCTTCTGACATCTGTTCATTTGTGTCCACTTGTCTTCCCTTCCATGTTCGTCTCATCTGTTTGTCTTTCTTGCACAGTGCAAAACACTGGTAAGGACAATGATCTCTGAGCGCAGTGTGGCGAATTATATTTATGCACGCTCAGTCACTGCGCGCACATCGATGGTTATCACCCTTTTGACATCACAGACCCGGTTGAGACTCTCGAGACTTCTTTAACGTTCATCCGCGTATCAAGCAGAAAGCGCAAGACGTATTCGTATCTAACTATTCATCCCCATTCACTTTTGTTCTTTGCCAGCGTTCCCCGAAATTTTTTTTCTGTATTGGATTCTCCTCCTCCCCCTCATTTTTCCAACTTCCTGAAACAGATTCCTTTGAGGTCTAAAGCCCATAGGCTGGGAACCCCCACTGGCACCGGCAATCCACTGCTAATTAATGGCAACTTGGTGAGAGCAAGAGGATACGCGACACTATAAATTTTACTGAAACTTTGCGACTGACCGAGACATGTGATAAAACGGATTGCGCTTATACAGTGGCGTCCATATTAGTTCTTACATTTTCACTTTATAGCTTAACGTGGTAGGTGGAATAAGGCTTGGGAATTAGAGGATTGGGGAACACCCCCCCCCCCCCCCCCNCCCCCTCTCCCCCCTCGGCCTTTCTTATTGATTTTCCAACTTTCCTCGGCCTCAATATTCTTTTGACACCCTTCAGTACTATCTCTTCCTCCAACCCCCCTTCCCCAATCACACACACAAACGTTCCCATATCCTGGCCCCCACGCCTCCGGTTTTCGAGTGACTTTCGCCGCCCCTGTCGCCCACTAGACTTACACAAGCGCTCATTCATATAAATCTTGATACACAATGAGACACGTACACACAGGAAATAGCCAATTCACTTGTGTGAATGCCACAGCTAGTATCCTCTAGCGCCTCCGGGTGAAATCATGCCAAGTCATAACTTTGCTTCTGTGGTGGATGTTCAATTCAGGCACTGAAAAGCCCTTATGGAGCTTGAGAATTTGAAACAATGTTATCCTTTGGTACTCTTTGACGCTTGCCTTTTCTCCTCGGCGGTTCTAAACTGGCAAGCTGCAGTTAATATATTCAGACTTCATTATGATAAACATTAATATCATTATTGTTTGTAGCAGGACGTGGCGCAATCTAATGTCTCCTAGGGCATTGCGACCCATTCGGATTACTGTTTGCAAAACGGAAAAAAAGAGTGGGTTTTAATTTTCTTCCTGTTAAACTCCAAAACCACTATCTTCGGAGTTTGTTTAGTCGTCTCTCAATCTCTCTGTCTTTAAAATTTAGCAGATCTCCGTTGTTTCTTTTGTCAAGACAATCTTGATATCTGGACTAAGAACCATGGACTCACGACTTCGAGTCCCATGTACTCGAAAAACCCGCATAATTTGTCGAAATATTTTGGTATGATATTCTCAGTTCCCATAACATGTTACACCGCGAACTAGAAAACCTCACAAACTAGAATTTATGGGTTCCCCCTCTCGTGGATTTCGATTCCTTGAAATCACTCTAGAAGGACAGAGCCTCATAACTGTTTTGCGAAAAGTGTTACAGCCGGTCAAAATGAGGCTTAAATCGCCTTTTCACTCCATGTTATTGGTTTTATACGATGGACTTTCAGCCGGTGAACGCGCTCGCACTGCCCGCGCGCGCGCGCACACACACACACACAAACACACACGNTCTAGAAGGACAGATCCTCATAATTGTTTTGCGAAAAGTGCTACAGCCGGTCAAAATGAGGCTTAAATCGCCTTTTCACTCCATGTTATTGGTTTTATACGATGGACTTTCAGCCGGTGAACGCGCTCGCACTGCGCGCGCGCACACACACACACACATATACATACACACACACACCCACACACAAACACGNCACACACACACACACACACACACACACACACACACACACACACACACACAAAGAACAAACGAAAAAGCGTCCTCTGGCTCGAGATACACTGTACTGTCGTTTGAAGTGGTAGAGGATCACCCCCTGTACAATAGTGGAAATTCGGAGAAAATGGAAATTGAAGAGTAGTTTACGCCATGAAAGTCATTTAATCCAATCTACGCCAAGAGGATTAAAAATTTAGCTACGTTTACTTTACATTCGTCAATAACACTACCAATCTTATGTACAGAAATGAATGTACGCTCGTACTAGGAATTTCCGCAATCTGACATAAATTACATATTAGGACGCCTCGTTCACTCACAGCTGAGCCGGATATCGCAGATTCTAGTGTAGCGACAAAAACCTCATTTCGACTGGCTGTAAGAACTTCTGAAGGTGATCTCTAGCTACTATGACATGAGTCTGATTCATTAGTTCGTGGCTTCCTCGTTTTTCATTTATATATTTTCTTTATCCTATATATTACAACTCAGTTGTTTTCTCCATACCGCGCCATTCGTCCTCTAAATTTCGAAATCCCCCCAGAAAGTACATTGAACACGCGTCGATCTCCCTTTCTTTCCTGCATTCCAAAGTTTGCATTACATAAGAAAAACCTGAAATCCCTCTCTTAACTGTACTTGTCCTCCTCTCAAATATATAACAAAGGAGGCAATGTTTTCCCCTAGCTCAAATGACCTGGAGAAGATACTGCAACATGCATGTTACTGTTCATCAGGTCTGTTAATTTACCGCGATACATCTTGAACGAATACAATAAAACTACTGTTATTGTTATTGCAGGGGGGCAAAACGTGAAGTGTGACACGATTGGCACCCACATTATGCCCCACGCATAGGAGTTGTATGAACAATATACTTCAGTGATTAATATGAGCCACGTACTTTAACAGGATACCTCCCCTCTCTCACCTCTCTCTCCCTTCCATAAGGTGTAAGGATCACATCCCGCTAGTACTGTAGTGTTAATTGTTTATTCATTACGCCATCCGTGGGAAACTTCATTTGTGATTTCAGCTTCAGCGGCGTATCTTCATCACAATGTGTAAAGGGCTAATTGATTGTGTGATTTGTTTGTTTTTTTGCAAGGGTGAGTCACTCGGTTCGGAGACTCTTCAGTCAAGTCAGTGATATATAATGTGTTCGGTATGCATGCCGACATCGAAAATGCTGATTATCGACACGCAAGAACGATTAACTCCGTCACTAACCTTAATTTCTTTCCCATTCGCTGTGTCTTTCTCATCCGTTATGCGGCTTTCTCTCATTCTGTCAGCTTACCAACCTGACTGGTTGTGTGTTTATTTGTCCAGTATTTCTGTTTATCAATCTATCTGTCAGGAAGTCAATCTCTCAATCCGTCTCTCCTCTTGCCTTTGGTGGGTTTGTGTTTGCTTGTCTGTCACTATCTTCTCTGTTAGAGTTCGTTGAAAATATCGCTCTCCAGCAAATGCTGTCATTCAAGTTAGTACGAACCAAATATTATTATGCCAGATCATAAACATGCATTTACCTTTTGAGATGAAGAACAACAGAGACAGGTATAAAGTGTGTGTCAGCTCTCATTCGTAGATGATTAAGAATCATCAATTAATTACTGTGTGTTCAGTTTTGATGCCTGGGCTGAGGCTCCTAGCGAATGCTTTTCATAAAGCAAAAAAATAATTTTGATATACAGTATTGTCGATTGTAGGCCAAAAAAAAAAATCAGTCAGCTGTTTTGGAACTAATTATCAAGAGCCAGAAATATGGTATTTGGTTCTAAAAGAGCCAAATCTGGCAACTACTGTATACAACGAAAACGCATCACGAAAACGCGTTGTAGTCTATACTTCAAAGTGGGCCTAAAAGGCTGACTTTTTACAACATAGTAAACACACCGCTTTTCAGTTCACAAACTTTACCTCAACACTAAAATAACCAGATAATGGTGTCTTCCTGTAACTAGAGGATTTACACTGGCACAAACAGCCACACGCAATCCATCTTCCAGAGCAGCTTGCAGTTTGGCTCATCTTTACAGCTTAGTGGCAATCCTGGTGACCCCATAGTGCTATTGTTGGCAGGATGTAGGACAAACTCACTGGGAGCCCGCGCGTATTGACACAGTTACAACCTACACGCAATTTACTCTTTCGGTCGGATGAATGCTTTTGGAACTCCTGTGAGTGACTGATTGACATCACCGCCCCCTCTGCGCCCCACCTCATGCGACCCTACACCTTGTTGCTATTCCAGAAAATATGGCAATATCTAAGTGCTGCGATTGCAGGGTCGTTGACTTCCATCTCCATACCACCTACAATACAGAAGTGGAGGAGGGAAGACGAAAACTAAAGAATCTTCCCCATCCTCCTCCTCTTTCTTACTCATTCCACCAACCTCCTGTTCCACTGAAATCGGCGCAAAGCATACAGATTGCTTTTGTGTTGCGTACTGATTGGTGTTATTTATTGTCGGCTAGGGCATAGTGTTCATAATTATTTGTCGAAGAGCCCGCATTTGACTTGGGAATAATTAGGATTTTGTATTCTGCTGGAAACACTCGAAAGNNNCCCTTTTCCCCTCGGCCCTACCAAATAGTGGGTAAAGGGCTGCCAGTCTTCTATGTTCTTGCAATCGTCATAATTACTAATATGACATAGCAACCTGAATAAAATTTACTCAGTCATGTATTATTATTTCAGTGTATATATCTATATCTGTATCTATATCTACATCTATATGTATATTAGACGAAACCAAACCACCTCAAAGAAATACGTCCATATTTTTATCAGAAAGACTCTTGGAAATTGCGTCTTTTCCACCTCTGTTTCGCAGTACTACTAATCTCTTAATATATTATTATGAAATATGACTATTTACAAGTAGTGCTATTGAGCTGGACAAGCTCTTCAATACATGAGGATCCAACCAAAAACGGAGATTTTATCTACGTCAATACCATTATTGAGTAGTATGATATAGGGCCTATTTATAACAAAATGTACTTTTCCCCAACCCAATGCGTCGTAGGGGCCTCGTTTCAGCATGACCCACTTACCACAACGCACTTTTATATCACCTTTAGTGCATTTATTAACAGATCAATTACATTTGATTTTTTCAAGGAAATGCATAAATACTAATCATTTGGTCAGTGACCTATATTCGGATAACTGACTGTCTTGATTGATATGACCCACTTACCAGAAAAATTAATGAATACTGTATCTGTACCCACCACAAAATAACGGCCTTTGTCTACGCCCCTGCATTCGCTCATAGTGGGATATGATGATACAGTTTCTGGTAGTAAACATTACATGTAATTTGTCACCCGACTTGCACTTGTGGTACATTCACTGGTATGGACCATCTGGTTACGCCGATTTTATTCATTGATCTGTTCCAACTTTACAACTGCAGAGGTAGTTTGTGATTTTCGTTGTTCCTCGTGGCTCTCATTTCGCTGCAGTTGGTTTCGGTACTCGTGGGTAAGATCAGGTAATGAATGACTTGCTACCTCAAATAATCTATGTCTCCGCCACTGCATTTGTCAAGAGTGGCTCGAAATAATGATGTCACAAATTCTGGTACAGGCTTTGTTGTTTCATTAAGCTGAGACTTGAGATACATTCCTTGATATTTGACCATTAAACTAGTGAACGTAGTTTTACTCACGCTCTATGTCAGCTTACGGTTGCAGAGGAAGATGGTGATCTTATTAATGTGTTCCTCATCGCTGTTTTTTTTTTCTTTTTATCATACTGGTTTCACTACTCCAAAAAATGGTTTCTCATCATATGAAACCCACTCCGCCATTGCATTTGTCGAGAGTGGTGTGAATTGATGGTGTCACAGTTTCTGGCACAGTCTTTGCTGTATTATTTAGCTTAAGCTTGTGATATATTCATTGATATAGATCGCTATAATAGTGAACATATTTTTACTCATTGCTCTTTTATCGCTTACTGCAGTGGTAGATTGTGATTTTATTAGTTGTCTCTCGTAGATGTTATTTTGATCGGATTGGTTTTGATATTCTTAAGTATGACTTGTCATTAAGGAGGTCCTTCTTACTTACCTCGGATAACCTGTGTCACCGCCACTGAATTCGTCGAAAGTATTGCGAAATGATGCTGTCACAATTTCTGGTACTTTGCTGTATCACTAAGTTCAGGCTTGTGGTATGTTCAGTGGTATAGATTAATATGGTACCGGTAGTGAACGTAGTTTTACTCTCTGCTCTTTTTCAGCTTGTGGTTGCAGTGGCAGATCTGTGATCTTATTAACTGTTCCTCGTAGCTGTTATTTTGATCGGACCAATTCAACTACTCTAGGGTTCGACTTCCCATTAATGAAGCCCATCTGCCTACCTCAAATAACCTGTGTCTCCGCCTCTGCTTTCGTCACGAGTGGTGCGAAATGATCAGTGTCGCAATTTCTGGTAGTCTTTGCTGTATCATTAAGCTGGGACTTGTGGTAAATTCATTGGACTAGATTATTATAGTAGTGAACATAGGTTGATTGTCACTGCTCTCGTCCAGCTTACAGCTGCAGTGATAGATTGTAATAATAATGCGGTTTTTAGTCTCATATCCAGGCTAATGCCCGCTCATGCGACTTCACACTATTATTACCCCAGCAGGCCTGATCACTCTAGGACTTTCTCGACTCCCTGGGGAGCATACAGTGCCGCTGCCATTTATAGGCGCTGATCACTAGCATTCTGACAATATCTTCCACTGCCTATAGCCAGGTACCCATTTTACAGACGGGTGGACTGAGGAAAATGTGAATGAAATGCTTTCCCATGGCACTTACAACATGACCGTGGTTGGGATTAGAACTCAGGACCTTTAGATCCTGAGTCCAATGCCGCAACCACTAGACCACGCTGCCCCACGCTGTGATTCTTTGTTCCTCCTGGTTGTTACTTCGATCGGACTAGTTTTGATACTCATGGGTACTACTTCTCATTAAGAACGTTCCGCTTACCTACCTCATTTAACGTGCGTGTACGCCACTGCGTTCGTCTACAGTGACGCGAAATGATGGCGTCACACTTTCTTGTACAGTCTTTCCTGTATCATGAAGCTGATTCATGTGATACATTCATTGGTATGAACTAATCTAGAAGTCTGTGTTTCCTACCACAACTAATCATCGTGTACACCACTGCATTCGTCAAGAGTGGCGGGAAACGATGGTGAGAGAAATTAGTCATTGCCGAGGCTTATGATATATTCTGTAATACTTACTAGCAATAGTGAACGTCGGCTGATTCATTGCTGTCTTCCAGCTTAAGCTGCAGAGTGGTATAATTGTGATTCTTGTTGATGATAGCCAGTGTTGTTCTGATCTGTTTTGGTTTTGCTATTCTTGGGTAAGATTTTCATTCATGTAGCTTGCTTACTAAACTTACCTTAAATTTGTATACTCTCATTATGTCTTTAACTGCACATCTGTCCTTATATTATATAATTATGAACATTTTTTTTGTGTGTATTGACAGGGAGAATCTTTGTATCTTTGTTAAAGTGTTATCAACAAACTGAAATTTGCCCTTAAAACAAAAAAGTGCTGATGGCAGAGGTAGACTTTGGATTATTGAGAAAAAAATGTAAAGAAAAAAGAGATACAAACAACAAAAACTAGCTCTTTTGATAAAGTATTCCCATAAGGACAGCTGTGCACTTAAAGACATGACGTACGGAACTGCATCAGTTTCTGGTACAGTCAGTACTTCTTTCACTGAGCTGCGGTTTGTGTTTTATTTGTATAAAAGTGATAGAATAGCATAATATATAAATCACTGCCACAGCACTCACCGCAAACACAAATTATCGACGCCATTGCACCGCATGCATTGAACGCAGCGGTGATGATGACACAATTTTGTAGCCTAGTTTTGGTCAATGTTTATCATTGAGCTGCATCTTGTGGTACGGTCGAATAGTGAATGCAGGCATGTCCACTGTTAGACAGTCTCTGTTAGAGCTCATTGCAGTTATAATTTTGTGGGTTTCTGTTCGTGATCATTTATGATCAGTACGTATCGTTTGTCCTTATCCGCCGGTTTATCTAAAGGGGGTGGGG
>JAWQUT010000026.1:1654961-1681950 GCA_033807755.1 Ellobium chinense | reverse complement strand
CCCCCAAAGAGTTTCACTAGTACTTATTACATCCTCGGTAGTGTTCAGCATGCAGAGCTTATTTAGATGATACGATGGTAAGAGATTAAGTCGTTAATGTGCAAGCTCCCAAATAACTCAATAGCTCCAGGACGTAATACTTTCACTGAATACAGAATTAATGCTAGTGCTAGTGCCCGTCAGTGTTGGGTTGTTTTTTCCAGCACGGACCGCGAAGATCGATCCTGACTCTGTCTTTTTCCAGCAAGGGCTTTCTCGATCGCTCAACATACAGTGGCCCCAATAAATCGGGGCACATAGAGTACATTGACTTAATCTACAACATCAGGTTTACTACTCCACTTGCACGTTAGATGTGTAGCTGTCCTTTGGAGTAATCAGATTATTTGATGTCTGCCTCTAGTAGGGTTTGGTAGATACCAGTCCTACAAGATTCGAATCAGGATTCGAATCCATAGTCAGGATTCGATGGATATTCGAATACTGAAGGAGGAGGGATACTTATGGAGTTTGCGCTTGTACCTTTTACAGTGAGAAGAAAACCCCGCTTAATTCTATGTGTGATCTTTTTTGATGTATTGTAATTTTAAATAAAGCTACAGGGGTACATCTGTACAGTTGGACAGACATCCAAATTTTAATATGAATGATTCCTTGTAAACTGAACATTTTTTCTCCATTAATTTTGTGTGAACCAAAGGATTCGAATCCAGACCAATTTTAGGATTCGATTTTGGATTCAAACCCAGGGTAATATGATTCGATGGATTCGAATCCGGATTCGTATCTTGCCCACCACTTGCCTCTAGATGTAGATCTCAGCACCAGCAGCCAGGTGTTCTGTGACTGGCCTTGTATTGTAGGCCTCAATATTGATCTCATGTTTTATGATATAATATCATAAATGTTAATAGTGGCCAAGGTGTTATCAGACATCCCATGGTGTTATTGGACATTCCCTAGGTGTTGTCTAACATTCGGTCCGGCAAGTATTTGCGTCCTGCTGGAATAGATCTAGATCAGATTTTTATCAATGAAAAGACGTGACAGTCTGACATCAGTAGTATGGAGGTGTTAGTCTGTTGTATTTTTGGTCCGCCATTTTGTAGCTTTGTGCCAGATCGGGTCAGTATTCATCATTCAGGATTGTTGGTCCGATATTTGTTGACACTTTTGTAATATGCTAAATTTGAGAGAGTAGGCTCAAATGTGTATGCGTGATTAAACATTTAAAAGACTTTACCCGGGCAATTTATTTTACTACAAATGATGTGATTATTATTAGGACGTGGTCCTTCTGTGATACAAAAGAAGTAAACGTTGGTATGGATTTTGTAAAAAAAAAAAATGGGGCATGATCTAAAAACTTAATGGTCACTGCAAACAAAACGAAACTATATTTGTGAGGTCCTTGACTGTACTGTAAAGTCTAGAAATGCTTAGATGAAGAAATAACAGGCAGTAATTTGTCAATCCAAATTTAAACATTATACGGTATCTCCATGACGTTGACCTCTTCTAACCAACGGTCATTGACTACCAAGATCATTGACTGCCAAGATTGGTTGCCTAGTATCGCACAGAATCACCCAGATTAACTCGTTCGTGAACATTTTGTTCACCACATCAAAAACATATTTTGGGGGATGTTATTTTTTTTTTCTGGTGAATCAAACATTATGATATCACTGACTCGGACCCAGTATAATTATTTACCTTATCCTTTACAAAAACAGCATATCGCATAGGACCGGCCATGTTTATATATGGCGTATAGCAGCGTCGCTGGTTCTATGCGAACATCGACGATATTGTGTTTCTGGCACAGATTTTTCTGCAACAGAGGTAGCATTAGATTTACATATTAACGTTAGATTCAGGATTTTTTTTTTCTGACAAGGGTAGTTTGGTTGGATATCAGAGAATATTTTGGGCGGACAGCCAGACTTCCCTGTAGAAAATATTTTGGCCGGATAGCCAGACTACAATATAGAAAATATTTTGGCCGGGTAGCCAGATTACCCTGTAGAGAATATTTTGGCAGGGCAACCAGGCTATCCTGTAGAGAATATATTGGCTGGCCCGCCAGACTATTTTGTAGAGAATATTTTTCCTGGACAGCCAGACTACCCCGTAGAGAATATCTTGGCTGAACAGGCAGAAAGTAAGATTTTCGTATGTAACAAAGCCCAACAACATGCTTCTCACTCATCTATGACAAAAAAAAAAAATCATCAGTGGATTATCTTGTGAAGGCTGAATCTTTCCTCAGATTCTAAGTCAGCGTGATAATCCACTAAGCTAAAGAGCCGGTTGTTGGAACGAGTGAATTTTTAATATATAAACCTAGGATGAAAAAATTTGCGGACTGATTTGAAAAACAATCAGAACATAGGTTGTCTTGGTTTAAAATACATTTCGTCCAGAACACTCCATAAGGTATGCTTTGACTCTCCAGCCAATATTCTCGTTCCGGTTTTTTTTTAAATTTGGTTTGGCCGCCTAGCTAGAGAAACTTTTATGTTTTTTTTATCGTTTTTGAATTTATGTGCGTGATGTGGTGAACAACGATTTTAATCTGGGTGATTCGATGAGGTGATAAACAACCAGTCTAACTAAGCAGACAGTGACTGGTGGTGAAAGAAAGGCAGCATCACAGTGACGCTAAGTGTATAAATCTGACTGATTTTCAGCCTGGACCGTCTTTGAATAGGGCCTTGCGCCTAGAAGAACAAGAATAGTACTCCCCCCCCCTCCCGCCACCTCCATCTTCCCCCAAATCTACATTAACATCGACACATGACGTCTAACTTACATCTGTAAATGTGATTTTACGATAATAAATTTGGGTCAGACAAGAACCTATGCGGTCAGTGACATTAAAATTTTGACATAGGCAAGTACTGGAATAGTCAGAGGCCTGAGATTTTTTTTGTCTATGTTTGTAGAACAGTCTGACATCAAAGCCTTTCCCACAACTGACCTTGTATGAGCAGTGTTGTTTACACCAACGTTAGGCAGAATTGAGATCATATTCGTGAACTTCAGTTCAGTTCATATGAACTTGATCTGAGCTTAATAGTTATTTTGGACGAACTGATCTGGATCTGAACTGTTGCTGTTTTGATTGTTTGATCTGAAACTTCTACCTAAATTGCAGTTCAGTTCACATCTACCTCGAAAATCAGAACCGGGTGTCAGTTTCAAATCCCAAGAGATACTGGTCTGGTCTGAAAACGACCTCAGTCAAGGAACTAAGCAAAACTTGATATTAGGGCTATTTTCCCTCTGTGAAATGAACTTCATCTGAACTGACTTCTTTGATGAATTTGCCCAACCCTGCTATACAGTATTACCACAATAGACATTACCTATTTTTGGTTACATTCAGTGGCGACAACACAGCAATGTTTTGCAATACTGTATTAAAAAACAACGTGAGAGCATTATAGGCGATTTTTTGTCCTTGTCATTCACCGTTCGAATCAGTAGTGTTTCTTAATGTGGTATACTGTTGTGATTTCCAAGAGCGAGCATGTTTTTGTTCCAGTCAGTTCTTCTTACTTTGTATAATCATATTGGTAATGTGTTGTTGGTTATGTCTTTGTAAGCAAGGTGCGTGTGTGTGGAATGCATACACATATGCATATGTAGCGTAACCGCCATGTAATATGTGATGATTATTTATATAAACTTAGTATAATGGTAATGAATCCGTGAATATGAAATTCTCAGTTGATAACAAATTGTACATAATATTATTGTGGTGCTTTATTTCGAGTTCCATATATATATATTATATGTATTATATATATATATATATATATATATATATATATATATATATATATNATATATAATTCTTTTTATGTATTATGGTATAATCCATATAGAACTACAGGTCTTTTGCCTGACATTAGCGTCCGCAGAGCTCCACGTGGGAGTCCTGAAAATAACCTTTTTCCCCCTTAATCCTTACCATGATAATGTGTTTGGGCCAATGTGGCCACCAGTGATAGACATCGTGCGTTTATCAAAGGACATAAGAATGAAAACACGATGTCGTGCGATGATCAGCAGGGGTTGGGGACTGGAAGACATGATATCGTGCGATGATCAGTAGGAGTTGGGAACTGGAAGACATGATATCGTGCGATGATCAGTAGGAGTTGGGGACTGGAAGACATGATATCGTGTAGGAGTTGGGGACTGGAAGACATGATATCGTGCGATGATCAGTAGAAGTTGGGGACTGGAAATATCGTGCGATGATCAGTAGAAGTTGGGGACTGGAAGACATGATATCGTGCGATGATCAGCAGGAGTTGGGGACTGGAGGACATGATATCGTGCGATGATCAGCAGGAGTTGAGGACTGGAAGACATGATATCGTGCGATGATCAGTAGAAGTTGGGGACTGGAAGACATGATATCGTGCGATGATCGCTGTAAGGGTTAATTAATGTCTGGCACGATATCAAATGGGGGGGAACTTTATGATTAAATGACTCTTGCGCACAGTGAGGCAACCGTCTAGCACATGACGTCGAATCCAGATTTTTGTCCTAGATCTCTTCATTAGACATATGGATATGGCTCCGACCTTTCTTTCTGACACCTATCCCCTTTTTATATGTTGTTGACATAATCACGCACCCTATAATCACTCATGTCTCTTGTTATTCCGATTTTGTTTGCGTCAAAAGCGAGACGATACCTCTTTCTGAGGAAAACTGTGACAAACATATTCACTCATCTACTCATTCAGTCGTTCCATCATTCATTCAATTGACAATTCGTCTATCCATCCACCCAACAAATTTCTTTTCGATTTACGTTTAAATATTAATATAGGCACAGTACTGAAAGGAGCTCAACGGCATACTGACTGGAATGTTTCGAATTCAGAAAGAGAATGACCCCCTCCACCCCCCCTCTTCCCTCCCCACCTCCTCTCAGAAGTATATGATGATAAAAGATATGAAAGATTAACCGGGAAAGGAAAGATCGAAAAGTCACCTAATGCTGCAAATGTTGATACTTCTGCCAAAAGTAGAGTCTGCTGCCTTTAGCTTGCACATTGAGTGAGCTTACATTGTACCATAGGGGCTGTTTCCTCCGCACGCGATTTCATCATTAGATACCACCAGCCAACGAGTAAGGTGGTTCACACACACGACCCTAATCTACATTCTTGCTGCTCACCCCGTGACTGACAAGATGCACACGTTTCAGGCATCCCAGTGATCGCACCAGCTAGACCACCTACGCTCTGGAAAAAAAAAAAAAAACAACGGTCCCCAAAAGGCGACATCTGACGAGAACAATGACAACTGTGAACCTGTGCATTAAAGATGGGATTTCTTACCATCGTAAGAATGATTTGACTCTGCTTGTTGAATGCTACCAAGCGTGCATTCAGCACTGATGCACTAATGTAATTCTATTAATCATAAGGAATCCCATTGGTAATATACAAGCTCCCAGACAAACTTTGTTGCAGACTTTTCTTGGAATAGTATGTATAATAAAGAAAAGATGATACGTAGTGGAGTATTGAACTTACTAATGCTTACTTTGGGTATATAAAGCTAATGGCCAAGAACTGTTGTCTAGATCTAGCAAACGTTCAAATCCAAAAGATGTTTGAAATTTCTCAAATACAAGTTCGCTCTGTTAGATTTCATTGACTCACTGTTCTGAAAGGACGGAAAGGTAATGGCGCAAAGTTTATTACGTATACAGTGGAATCTACATATGTTGACCGCCATTCGGTATATAGCGATGGTCTTAGACAGGTGGCGGCTTTAGACAGATGACAGCCTTGGACCGGTGCGTGGCGGTCTTAGACAGATATTGGCCTGGCCTTAGGTAGATGGTGGCCTTCCATAGGTGGTGGCCTTAGACAGTTAGCGGCCTTAGACAGGTAGTAACCCTAGGCTGTGGCTTAAGACAGGTGACCTTAGACAGAAAGTGTCCCTAGACTAGGTGCTTGCCCTAGACAGGTGGTATCTTATACATGTTAGTTTTTGTGTCCGATCGAGTATTTTTTTTTAATGCTTTTCTTATGGTTCCCAATTTAATATGTATATTTCTTGGTCCCGGCTTTGGAGTTGCTTTATAGCACATTCAAAAACAACAATCTATTCAGACTAGTCGAAATTCTTCCCCTTGACTAGATCTTACAAAGTATCATAGATTAGCAAAATGGTAGTCGTCTCATACAGTGATTGTTCATAAAGGTCATATTTTTTAGAGAAGAGCCCCGGGTCGTGTTATGCAGGTGGTTGTGATTGGCAGGGAGTTGTGACATAGAGGTTAACTATGTAGGAAAACATGAACGGTCTTCCCTGAAATAGGTCGCCTTGGCAAGTAGTCGCTATATACAAGTGGTCGACCAACCAGGTTCGACCTTTTTGTCAGTCATCACTTTGAACAACGATCCGGCCGTTCACGGTCTCTTGACCCCTCTTTAAAATTTGCACGATGTGCTAGAAACAGAACACGACCGATGTGTTCACGTTTTTGTACAAGATGAATTTCGTTATTAGCGTGAAAGCGAGACGTTTGTGGAATAGAGTGTAAAACAATTCTAACCAAAACTGATATACTTTTATATAATGTGTTGTAAATTTATTTTTACCTACATCATTTATTAACTATATCCATATAATTATATCAAAATTATTTTCGACTGAACCTAAAATCAATAATTGTCTAGGTTATCAATATAATTATGTGACAACAACTCACGAAAAAAGCATACCGCCAATATCCCATCCATCCCATGATCATTATCGTTGCAGCCATCATCATCATAATCATCATCATCATCATAATCATCACTATCTGTGTGGACCTCTCTGGTTGTCTGAATACCATCTGGCGTTGAGAATACATATGCAACGAAATAAGTCCTACAAGAAAATATTGTAGATTACCAAAATTTTAATAGATCTTGAAGAACGTTTGTTATCGGTAGGACCTCACCACCTCGTACCACCCCGAATTTTAAGGGAACGAGTGAGAGATCAGATTTTGTAAGGCGTTCGAATTAGTAAGTAAGCTAAATATATAATAGATTGTCCGTCTTTGTACTTAAAGGCGACTTTCGTGCCCACAGTTTCTCTTATTGAAGACATCTGATTAAAAAAAAAATATAATATCATTAATATCATTTCTTTTTCCAGGAAACCCGCCAACCCAGACACTGCTGCTTGAACTAAATCACGCATTTCTTTCATCTATCGGCTTCTCTGGTCGCGANTGAGGAAGTTAAACGAACTCAAAAACATTTCTCCTATCTAGAATACCCTATGTTCTGACCAATGCTTTTATACTGTTCTCAGCGCGTAATTGAATTCTTAATGACTTTAGCGGGGAATGTAAAGAAAGTCTCTTTGGTTGTTTTGGTACTGGCTTGTTCCGACCCTGCGTTGTCGGTCTTTGACATTGTTCAGACTCCGTCTTTAGGGCCCTTGGGATGTTTCCATGGAAGGTCTGGCTAGCTTAAGAGAACGTTGGAAACGAGGCGTAGGCGAATGTGTCCTGGAAGTGCGGTCAACTCCGCTTACTTGCAACAATGTGGCGGCACTTGAAGAATTTTTGATTAAGCGGAGGATGTGATTGGTAAATGTATTCGTTGTTCGTATACAGAAACTGTAAAAGGAGCCCACCGATTGCGATTCCAGGGCACCATTCTTTATTTCAAGTTTCTAATTTTCTCATCTGATATTATAATAAAGAGAAAAGTAGAGTTAGGAGTGAGATCATTACAGTGACTAAACAGGATTTTCGAGTATGTGGGATTCGTAATCGCAAGGTCCGATTGCTTTCATACAAAGTGCTGCGCTAAAGCGAAGTTGCGATTAAGCTGAGTCGATTGTGACACGGTATGTCTTGACCCATGTTAGATTGAATCGGAGAGAGGGAGGAGAAGGCAAGACAAGAGGACATTAACCCCAACATTTTGAACTTATTGATTTCTTTTGGGCCATATTCGCCTTGTTTTCGTGGAAGTTCGTGTTCCAAACCTGAAACATGGACAGCTTGGTCTAGTCTCTATGCTGAATGCAGCATTTTTAGATCTCAAATTAGATAAGAAAAGTTATAATTCCAGTAGTACTGTGTGGTGGATCTCGTTATCGTTATCGTTGAGATACACTGAATACATGTACTTTCATACTACAAACAACATAACAACATAAGTACACATGAATTTACAACAACAACAACAACAACAACAACAACAACAAAAAGTGGTCAGTGTCCTCGAATATGCCAGTGTATCGCTCAACCTTTGGTGCTGGTAAAGCCTCGACCCAATAACATGATATACACACACCTGTCATTGTCCGACTTTTTTCCGGAGACTTCCGGAGAGGTCATTGCTGACGACGGATCCAGTATCACACGTCGTCAGACCCTTTCTGAACTGACATCTGAAACATGATCGTCCTCGCTTAGTCGCCGCTGTTGAAAAGTATGGACAAAGTGGACATTAAGAGAAACTGCGATAATCCTAAGACTTTTATGACAGTATAATAGGTTGATGTCTGGACGATGTTCTCAGTATGCAGAATGTGCGACGTAGTGGAGTCCGCTTATTATTTCTGTCTCGTTCAGTTTGGCTTCTGAAGCAGTTGTACTTGCCGCTACTCGTAGACATGTCTCATCAAAGACCGAATTATTGCGTTCCAAGGTGGAGCGAACAACGCGATTTTGCCCTCCTGTTTTTAGAACTTTACAAACAACTGTTGGCTCTGAAGTAGTAAAATAGTAAAACAAATAAAATAAAGTATAGTAAAATAGTGTACTGCCATTTCCTGCGGGTCTTGTGGTAAAATCAAGAGTGCAGAGTGAGGTGGGTGGGGTAGGGAGGAGGGCGGTGCAGTTAGAGTCTGAAATGCAAAAAAAAAAAAAAGGGGTCAAATTTTCATTTATTAAGAACGCCGATCATTTATCTTCAAGTTTATTGTATTCAGTGACTGTCGCCGGCTCTCCAAAAGGATGTCAAGGAGTAGCGATGGGCCACAATTTTGTAATCATACTCACAGACTGAGGCTGTGTTTCGTGACCGCTTACGACTGGTTGAAGTTTTACTGAGGGTTTTAACGGTCTGACCAGACGGTTATTATCCTCTGTTTTGGTTTATAGCAAATGGCTCATCCATCAATAATTTTCAGCAGTCATACCCGTTTGCACTAGAGAGAGGAAGGTAAATTATTTGAATGAGCGGCTGAATTTGAACATTTTTGGCGTCAGTGAGTTTAGTTACGGGACAAGCGATAGAAGCCTCATTGAGTTTCCAAGGCAATGAGAGAAGATTATGTTCTTCGTAGAAGGAGAAGAAGAAGAAGAAGAAGAAGAAGAAGAAGAAGAAGAAGAAGAAAGAGAAAAGGAAAAGAAGAAGGAGGAGGAGGAGGAGGAGAGGAAGAAGAAGAAGAGAACGATGTGGCCAAAGAGGGGAAGGAAAAGAGGGAATAGCTGTCGTAGACTTTTGCAATTTATAGAATCTGTTTACTTTCTGCACTGAGACTGGAGTCCAGACAAATGAGAAGACGCGAATCAAAGTCGTAGGCATACATACACAGTTTTCTTGGTCAGGTCACACAAACATGTAGCAATGAACGTTCGAATGTTGATCTAAATCTTTATTATAAAATCGTGATTTTTCTAGATTTGACTGCTTTGTCAGCGTGTGGTGTTGTTGTTATCTTTGTAATTGACCTGGCATAGTTTAATACCCATACACACTGGTGGGCAACCTTGATTGAAAAAAGGCCTTTTATTGATATCAACACGACAATTCTGTTAATCAATATATAGCTTGGTCACTACTGTGGCGTCTTTTCATGTGTTTTATGCTACACCAATGTACGTGCCCCTTTCCTTCATATTTTGTGTGCATTTAATATTGCAGATCTAAATGTTTCTTGCTAATCTATAGGAAGCTTTCTGATGACGGGTTACTTTCTAAAAGTTCGTGTTCAAACCCAAGCGATCCGCTGACTCAGCAAGGCAGCTCGGTTAAATGGTACTTGGATGCAACATCCCCCAAGGTCTCCTATCTTATATACAAGATAATAAGCTTAGTTTGCTATGGAAGTCTTGCACACAGGGGGAGATTTATTAGTTGATCGATCCGCTGATCAATGGATGTGTTAATTGATTTTCCTGCTGTTCGGCGGCCACATGTGGAAGTGTCAATACCCCAGTGAACCAAGGAGGTTACTGAAGACGCTTGTCAGCCAAGCGCGTGCGGACGGTTGGGGATTGGAGAGTACGAAATCGTCTTCCGGTAGGCTGAAGATCTCGGGTTACTCTCGCGGACGAGATTTTGTCGCGTGGAGAGACGAGAAGAGAGCACTTAAGCTGGAGGTGCGCGTGACATGTAATGCAATGAAGTTGAAATAATATATTTATTATGAACGATTTACAACTGTGTTAGGGCATAGTCGGTTCGTATTTATGGCAGCTTCATGGCAACGGGAGAAATCTTGTTCGAAGTTTCTTGTCAAACTACATAATGTCTGCATCCTTAACATGCTTCGAATAATGTAAACTGATTACTGCAAATGTTGCGAGAAAGAGAACTGTATCCTAAAGTGTGTCGATTGGCTGAAGAAGAGGATTGATTTGAGGCGAGTGTATAAATGGATCACAGCCCCTGCCTGTTTTAACCAGCTTAAGCTATAACAATTTGTATTATTTGCCATAGCACCCACTACGAAGATGGCCATAGCACCCACTACGAAGATGGCCATAGCACCCACTACGAAGAAGGCCTAGACGTCCTTCAGGCGAGGCAGGCCACCTCCACACTAAACGTTTTTCACACACTGTCACACAAAATTTGACCCGAGGTTTTTCACAAGGGGTGTGTGTGTGTGTGTGTGTGTGTGTGTGTGTGTGTGTATGTGTGTGCCCGTGAATAAAAAGAGTGAGTGAGTGAGTGAGTGAGTCAGTCAGTCAGTCAGTCAGTCAGTCACAGTCAATCAATTAGTAAGAGTGAGTGAGTGAGTGAGTGAGTGAGTGAGTGAGTGAGTGAGTGAGTGAGTGAGTGATAATGAAAGCCCCACTCTTTCTCCACTCCATCAAGCTCACGAAACCGACTGCATAGATTGGAGGAAGTCAAACTGTCTAAGTTTTAGACGCCGTCCCCGGCCCTCAGCGAAAACGCATCACTAAAGAGACAAAGCGCCCCGCACTCGAGAAGATAGGGCCCAATGCAAACGAGAAACGATTTTTCTTCTCATGTTTCTCTCCTTTCTCTTTTCTCATTTTGCCACTGTCAGCCAAATCGAAGAAGGGGAAGGAGCACGGAGTAGAGCTGTTGCTAGATGCAGGCAACTTGGGGTGGCCAAATTCGGGGATATTTGATCAATCGGAAGAAAACGAATGCAGGGAAGAAAAGGGGGTTGGAATAGATCAACTGGCCGCGGATTGGGAATTGGAGGGAGGGAAGAGAGATAAAGTGAGGAAGAGAGGGAGAAGGAGAGAGAGAGAGAGAGAGAGAGGGGGGGAGAGTAATTTGAAGATGTCACTTGAGTGTCGTACGGCGGAGAAAGTGTAGGAGTAGCGCAAGTGGTCGTGAAAGGATCGGGTAAGAAATGAGGCGCGGATTGGTGTAAAGGCATAGCAATGGATGTTTTGGGGAGGAGGCAGATTGCCGGCGGCNGGGGGGGGGGGGGGTATCATGAGGAGCAGAGGTTAATAATAATGCGGTTTATAAATCTCATATCCAGGCTAATACCAGCTCATGCGACTTCACACTATTATTACCCCAGCAGGCCTGATCACTCTAGGACTTTCTCGACTCCCTAGGTTAGTTGTTCTCTTGCGCGCGGTATTTACAGTTTGCTAGAGCGGTTGCCATTGCGGAGACTTCCAAACAATCGCTGGCGATATCTGTAGTTTCCTAGACCGGCTTCCTTAGATGGAGACTACCAAACAACTTTTGGCAGTGTAGTTCTGAGTATTTGTCCTATTCGGAGGCATCCAAACAACTTTTGATGATAATTTTAGTTCCCTAGGACAATTCAGCAGTAATTCCATAGATGAAGATCATCAGGACTGAGTGTCTCTAGCAGCAGAGAACTGTTAAGGGGCTGTGGTTATATACTGCACTATTGGGGCCCGTTATATTGAGAGGGGTGGGCGTGCAGTCGCCTCTGTTTTCCCGTAAACTACGTTGCTGGATTTAATGGTGGGAAAGAGACAGTGTTGATGATGCCTTGTAAAAAGCTATGAGTTAAAATAAGGTGGTGGAACAGAACAAAAGTGAGGACGGAAGGGATGAATGAATGAAGGAGTGGGTGGATATTATTAACGGTCTGTACTGAACTTGAAATAGGTTGAAGAGATGAGAACCAGGATGAGGACAGGGTAAAGGTAGTCAGTATGGGTATACTACAGACAGAAAGCTTGAAAAGTGTCATTGGCCCTTGAGAGCCGAGGGGAATAGGAGAAGGAAAACAGAATGATGGATGACCTTAAGATCTCCGGACTCCGGATTTAAAAAAAAACAACAACTCAAAAGACCACTAGGGATGGAAAAGCACATTGATGAGGTGGGGAGATGGGTGTGGTGGAAGTTGTCGTTAGTGTGTGATGGAAGCGCTAAAAATCCCGGAGAGTGAGTTTTCATCTCCTTCCGGAGACGCTGTCAGGAGCCAGCGACGAGGTACGACAAACAAGAGAAGGGGTCAGCTCATTCTTTAGTCTTTTGGCTTCCTTTCAACTGCTCATCCACTCTTTCTCTAATCCTCCTCGTCCCTTCTTTTCAATATCTTCTACATTTCTTCCTGGTAGTCGTTGCTGCTGTTATTTCCATTCTCATGTTCGTTTCTTCAACCCGCCCAATCCCGGAAGTGAGAGGTTTAGATGGTTGTTATGTTTCCACTAATCTCTTAGGATCATTCCATGGTGCTTAGCCAGTCAGTTACCAGAAACACGTTTTATTCCGTAGAGTGTTGGCCAGCTTCTATTTATTTGAATGTTTATGTCAACAGTAGCAAATCTATGTGAAAATGCACACGCGTGACTATAACAACAACAACAATAACAACAACAACAACAACAACAACAACAACAACAACAACAACAACAACCTTGTTGTCGTCATGGTCATGTTAACCAAGAACTGTATCATTCTCAAAACATCAACAAGACTAGGAACGACAACAGCAATAACAACAAAGAAACTCTCCTCGCCACAGCTGGTCGCCGCCCATGACTTTGTTGTTATCTGCTAGGTACGTTCCACTCTCCAAGGAGCAACGCTGCACTGTTTCGAGAGCTGTACGCGGTGGACGACGCTGGTAATGAGTTGTGACCGGGCAACCAAGTGGAAGAATAATTATGGAGATGTTAACATTGCCTCACTTTACTACTAGTCATGACGGTAGAAGATAGGGTTGTTTTTTTANGGGGGGGGGGGGGGAGGGTAGGGAGAGAGGACTGAACGAATTGGGACTGGATGGAAAAGATAGCCGTATGAAGCTTTTTGTGGTGTTGTTGCTGTTGATGCTATTGTTTCTACTGTTGCCTTTAAATGTTTGCGAGATGAATTTAACAGCTGAGATGGGGAGAGCGGGGAGAAATTATTTTCAGTATTTTGATATTCCTCCATTACACTCTTTGTATGTTCTAGACCAGGAACACATAGATTTAGGTTACAAACAGTGCAGAGAGATCACTCTGTGACTGAGAAATGGGTTCTTAAGAGAAGCAAAGGACCCAAGGGTCCTTTTGATAAGTGGAAGCGGGGTAGGGTTAAGGGCTGGGGGCAATTTCCCTTCTTTCCGACATATGATGAAGACGATGGATGCAAAAGAAGGAGGGGGTGAGTGGAAGAGTGGATTTGGGGGAAAGGGGAGAATGCTGAGTGTGGTGACAATAGGAGTTTTTATTGCTGTCGTTATTGCTGTTGCCACCCTAGCTGTCTCACAGTAAACGGGAGGAGGAGAGGGCTAGAGGAAGGGTAGGGTAGAGGAGGGGAAGCGAAGATGGTAGAGTGACATGTGTATGGACCCAGGGAGTTGCGAAGAATGCGTGGGTGACTGCATATACATGAGTGAGACAGTTCAATGCATGTGAAGAAAAATAATAGGTTTCAGAAAGGCAAGGGGGAAGGGGAGGGAGGAAGGAAAGAGGAGACGGGGGCACCGGAAGAACGCGTGTGTATTGATATTTTGATTGATCGCGGAGAACAAAATAAGCCAAATATTTGATGCTCCTCATGTGGCACATGGAATAAAGGAGGAGGAGGGGCGGTAGGGAAAGACGAGAAAGATGGAGAAATAGAAGAGAATGGTGTGACGAAATCGTGCTCACTAATAAGGTAACGAAATGTACGATCGGGGATTTGAAGAAACGTAATGACATTCTGGGAACGTTTGCACGCCTCCCATGGGCGGCACACGCGATAAAGTTTGTGTGGGGGATGGCAGAGTGGGGAGAGAAAGAAGGGTTCGGGAACGGGGAAGGATGAAAAAGNGGGGGGGGGGGGGGGGGGTCTTCGTTGGAGATCTCATCTCGTATCTCTTCAAGGAGGGACGAGTTGGCGACCAGGAAGAGAAGGAGGGATGACAGAGTAGGAAGGAGGGGAGGGGAAGGGAAGCGCCCTTTACATTCAAAACGGATGTTTCAGATGTCCTGAATGTACGTAGGAGTGAGGTGGTGGGTGGGGNGGGGGGGTGGGGGTGTGGTTGGGGTGCAGATCTCCTTTGCTTTCAGGCTTTTCATGTATTGCAGATCTTCTGAGTGGGGGTAGGTGAAACCAGGAGTGTCGGAAAGGGGGTGAAGAAGGGATAGGGCCGACTTGGGAATAAGGGAAGATTTTAGAGGCTCACAGATAGTCTTCATCGCTTAATTTCAATCCGGATAATTACAACTTCTGCTTACTCGCATCATCTCTACATTACAACCATGCTACATTCTATATAAAAGTGACTGGATAATCGCAATTTCTTGTAATCGCAACTTGCTTTATGCTCCTGTGGAGTTCCAATTAGCACTACGTAGCACTGAAGAAAAACAAAAAAGAACTTCAAAAATTCGAACTCAGAACCCGTATAATTATACTAATCTGGCCCATTGAAACCATGCACAATAACATTATGTCGTATAAAACATGATTTATATTTTCTGAAATCCCCACCAGACGGCTCCGTGATCTGATTATGTGGCAATGTCTATTTCTATACTGGAGAGGGCCAAAAGAAGGAAGGGAATAAAAACATCATAAATATAATAATAAGAAAAACACGAAAATAGAAATGGAGACATTGCTATAAGTCATAGAAACACAGACGCCAAAGAAAGGCAATAACATGAAGGGAAAGATAGAAGGAAAAAAAAAAGCATCGCCAAATATGAGCGATTGCAAAATAACGATGCAGCAAGAAACGGGGGATCAACAGATATACGGAGAGACAGACAGACAGACAGATAAGCGGACGGAATTTTGGAGGGACACGACGTCGATGAGGCGCCGAGGGAAGAGAAAAGAGAAAAGAAAGGGATGGTAGAGGGGGACAACCAATAAAAGAAAAAGCCGATCCTGCTGCTGAGTTATTTAACTCCGATCTGGAGGATCGGACTGTCGCTGGGAATAGAAGAAATCTGCAATTTTCTGGAGGCGGTTTGGTGTGGTGGCTATTTCGCTGGTTGTTGCGGTTTAGTTAAGGGAAACAGAGTGACCATCGGCAGCCGTTTCTGGCGGCATCTGAGGAATAATTTATTTTCTGTGTGTGGGCTGTTATGCCGTGGATGCGGACAAGGGGCAAAGGCTGGGTAGTGGTAGAAGTCTAGTCGTGTCTCATTCTAGTCTCTGTCTAGTGTGGTCTAGTCTAGTCTAGTCTAGTCATCTTAGTAAATGGAATGATGTGGAGTGCTACTTCGGGGACTTGACTTCGGTTTCGCTAACAACTCTTGTATGTGTACATTTTTTTTTTCTTGTATTGATAACTTCTCTGTTGGTTGAGCGATGCTGGGATTGGAAGGCAAACAAACATAAACTTCTTTTTTTTTCTTTTTGGTTCATTTTCTTTTGGTTTTGTTTTGAATTATTACTTCTCTCTTGGTTAAGCGATGTTAGGATTGGTAGGCAAATAAGATAAACTTCCCTTTTTTTTTGAAATTGGTTTTAAAAATTATTATTCGCCTCTGTTCATTGGACAGACAAAGGTCAGGGGCCAATTCCACGTCTGTCCTTACATATAAGAATAGAAAACGTGAGTTTCAATTTGGACATATAATTATATGTAAGGTGATTTCTGTGATGCTTAGAAAATGGTTTAAGTCAAGGAGTCTGACAATAATATTAATCATATAGTTGTGAATGGCTCCTGGTGCGAGCTCGTGTGTGCGTTTCTTGGGGATGCTTCTTGTGCGTTCATGGGAGAGCATTCGAAAAGTAAAGAAAAAAAAATAGTTTCTTTGTTAGAAGATGCTCATTGTGCTGTATAAAATAGTAAAGATGAACGTGATGATTGTATCTGTTTCGTTACCCGATTAGCATTATTGAACAGATGTTTTTTTTTTTTTTTGGTAGCAGGTAGTACTATCTTTTCCCATGGTAGTGATGCCGTTAAGGTGGTGCGCATTTCTTATCACTATCACTTCATTGAAGTGTCTACGTAAACTTGCACATGACACTGCTGATTAGGGCATTTTTTTTTTCTTCTGAGGGGTGATGGTCTTAATACCACTGTCGTTGACGACTGCATGTCTCCCTTTGCCATAATAAACTGGAAAAAAATCTGATTTTAAATGATAATGATAAAGGTGATCGTTTCGGCAGCTGAATTTGGCTAGCTGAGCAACTTTTGTTGTATTTTAAATTTTTTTCTGTTCCTACGTGATTTTAGAAGAAACAAACTGAAGTGGTGGTGCTTTTTATCCGTCTTTGTGGTGCTTAGTTGGAATCAGTTGGAATAATACATAATGGTAATACAAATAATTAAGTTTGCTTTATTGGAACCTCTAGAAAGCATGAGGAAATACAGTAGTTGCGATTAAAAATGAAGTTACGATTATCCCGTGACTTTTATCTTGGACTACAGCAGGTTATTATGTGGAAAATGTTGGTTTTAAGCGGAAGTTGCGATTATTGGAAATACGATAAAACAGAGTGGAGTGTAAAATGCGATACTGTTATACCAGTAGTCGATTAGACTAGACTTGCTGAACAGCACTGAAATAATTATTTTCTCTGGGCTTCGGGACCAAACTTCTCAATACTATATCAGTTTCAGGATTGATTCCCCATAGTCATAACTCAAAATTATATTCATGATGGAATATTGACTGACCATCCTTCCTCTGACAATTGCTTAGTTATTCGGTCACCGACTTTTTATAAAGTGCTAATAATGTACTATTTTAGTCCTTATCTTTATTTCTTTCCTTCTGTTAGGACTTGGAAGGGGGATGGGGAGGAGAGAAGTTGGAGGTATGAAAGGATGAGAGAAGAAAAACAAATGAGAACGGAGGTGCCGTTCTTAGATGATCTTAGACAAACTCGACTATAGATAGTTGAAGTTAAACATGATAAGAAAAAAACATCATCATCAAATTCAGTTTTCGATTAGGCTGACTGGACATTTCACATGTGGTTTTACCAATTTTTAAAGCTTCAGGACAATAGAAAAAATGAATAATAAAAATTGTGGTGTTAGAATATCTTTGTGGTATTTTCGTAACAGAAAAGTATTCAGAACTGAACAGGAGAGTGTCATAGAATTTCAGTTATAGTAAACATTATTTGTTATTATATCATTATTATGATGTGGTGCAAACTTATCAATATTAGATAGGCTTGACATCTTTACTATCATGGATATAATAGACATTGTTGTCACTGCGATTGATTTTATCAGGATAGCTGAAGCACATTGCCATAATTTTTTTTTTTCATCAAGGAATATAGTTGTGTGTGTGTGTGTGTGTGTGTGTGTGTGTGTGTGTGTGTGTGTGTGAGTGAGTGAGTGAATGAGATGGTGGATTTTGTTGCAGCCTCTGATTGTTATTCTTATCCATTCAGATTGGATAATTCAAGAAATTACTGTTTATGCTGGCCAGGCTTTGTTTGGTTTCGATCTAGATTCAGACCACATCAGCTTTTTTTAAAAGTTTTATTTTAAAGTACATGATGGAAATGAATACAGGGAGAAAAACCAGAGACAGTTTTTTTTTTTCACAATTATTTTGGTTTTGCACTCACTCAGAAAGATTTCCGTGGCACTTTATATGAATAATTTAAAGTTGTTAGATGCATGGTGCCTTCCTTTAGTGACTATATTACTTAAGTAGATAGAGGGATTTGGTCTCAGATTGCAACATCCGCATTGGGATATTTCTGTTAGAATATGGATTGACATCTTCCTCCCCTCCCCCACTTCCCTTCCCCCCCGGTTCATTCTCTTCCCCAAACTCATGAGCGTTGCCGCCTCAATATCCCTTGTCTAAAGAGGGGCCCCCAACGCTAAACCTTTCGGTGAAAACCTCTATTNTTTTAAATGCTAAGGACTGCCAACCCTTACTGCTGCCCATAAGTAGGCGTGCAAATACTGTGAAATCACACTTTTCCCTGACAAAAGCAAAACTACTTTATGTCCCTAGGGTAATTGCATCCTTCTTCTCCCACCTCCCCCCCTAAAACATCCCAACTCCATTCTCAATGTTCCAAAGCCGCTTTATTATAAAATCCATTTCTGGGACAATAATAATTAAACCCCTTGGATACCCTCAGGAAACCACCTTTTTACGCCCAGCCAATCATATCCCTCCAAGCTATTATGGTATTAGATCCGTCAAAACCACTGTTTGTATGCCATGTTGTGCTTGGTTGGATCAAAGCCTCTATTCGTAACCGCTCAACCTGTTAGGTGATATGCATTATCTGCTGTAATTTTTCCAACAGCGACTGTTCTTTCAAGGTGATTAAGCCCAAAGGAAAAGGAAACTAGTCTTGATAAAAGAATTTGTTGTTCGGAAAGTCGGTCTATTAGTAGAGCTGTAATGCTCATTCTGGATAATGAAAGGTCACAGGGAGTGCATGCTGAGGTTATTTTGTGCTGTAATGCATTTTAGCGACTGAATGCAAAGTGTGTCATAAAATAAAATGTGATGTCTGGGAAAATTGTGTGTAATGGAGCAGAGCATTGTAATGTTAGCATCTAAAATTACAGAGAAAATATTTTTCATACCTGTTAGCTGTTTAGCTCGCTCTCGTACCGTTTATGTGGGATTTGGTCGTTATAGAAATGAATTATTGTCATTAATATCATTGCTATTATGATTATTAATATTATTATTATTTAGCCATGAAATCTTGAAAACATCCTAAGGACCTGAGCACGAGATCGTTAGCTCAAAGCGTGATAAATGAAAACTTCGCATTAACGATGGGATTTCCTCCACTGCTTTTGTGCATCGGTGCTGAATGCATCGCGCCAGTGTTACGGTATTTGGATATGTATGGATAAATCAAAAAGTTGAAAATAAACAGACGTTGATTAAAAAAAAAACTGATTGCACGAGAATGGCAAAGCTAGATGAATGAATATAGACTAGTTTAAACAGAGCTCATAAATATATAAAACAGGATTTTGGTTACGAAATGTATCCCAGCGATATTACAGAAAAACAAGTTAGAAGTTTAGACGTAGTAGAAACATGGTTTTAAAATTGGTGCTTTTTTCCGTTATGCCATCAGATTAGGGCAAATAAATAAGTAAAGGAATAAGTAAATGGCATAAAGAAGATATCATGACAGCACTTAGTTCCGTACGTCCTGCTGTAGCTCTATCAATTGACCACTTGGAAACTGATCTAGAAACTTAAGACTGACTTTTAGTCTTTTTGTTCCTTGATTGCGACGGCAACATCACTATAGACCAGTGTTTTACGTGACCACTCCCATAATATGTTGCCTTTCACAGTCCATTCCAGGTTGTTTGAATTAAGGTCATGAGCAGTAATAATTGACGTCTAGTCATATAATTATCCTAGGTCTTTACTACTGCGCAGTCTTCACTATAGACATACTACTTACAAGTATTATAACCTCTTTGTACGTGACTGATTAGACTATACTGTGTTTCTGTGCCAGCTTTTTCTTGAAAGCCTGGTCGGGTATGAGACAAGTTTATAAAAGCAAATAGGAATCTACACATGTAAGCAAACATTGAAATGGTAAGGTTGATAACATGTATTTACAGTGTAGAAAAATATCAAATCATGATTTTGACAATATAAATTTACAGATCCAGATCAGACTAAACGAAAAGCTTAATACCAATACTACAACTGAAACTCAAACATTCCTGTCTGAACTTTCAGTTAGTTTTGGTATCAAACTAGTCCTTAAAAATGACTGAAAGTAATGTTTGACCAAAAAAAAAAAATACTATATGTACTGTATCTTATCTTCAAATCTTAGGTCTAATTAAAAAAAAACAAAAAAGTACAAACTCAAATTTGTGATACGCGAAAACGCATCGAAGAAACCACAATTCACAGTTAGACGTATGGTATTGATATTTGTAGTTTTTGCCTCCATGGTATTTGGAGAGTAGCTGGACTACAGCTTATTTTCACATATTCAAATTAAGCAACAGTCATTTGTGATGATCACTCCAGTATTATGTGGCTCTTGAACGCCTTAGAGAATATACCGAGCACCAATGCTAATGGGCAAAATGCAAGGCGAAGTGGTCATTTTCGTGTGATCGTTGTTAAACTGTTGATAGGGGAAAGTCATATTGCTCTTTAATTAGAAATTTAATTTCAAGATCTAAATCCAAGTCTAACCATAATTACTGCAAAGTGCGTAAATGTTATGAGAGAACAATTTAGTTACGCGTAGAAAATGTGGGTACATACTAGTGATTAAATATTAAATGATTCTTCTTTCACGAAATTATGATCAGTGGAGTCATTTATCCAATTAATTACGATATAATACAATTCATGATGTTTCATCTGATCTTGATGATGTTACAGACAGAGCAGATTTTAAAAAAAAAAAGATAATATAACGATATTAATGATTGGAATAATGACCTTACAGCATAATAATGTCTCTATTCTGTTGCCAGTTTTGAATTTGTTTGAATGTGTTTGGCAGATGATGTGAGCTTGCGCGTTGACAATGGGATATCTTACCATCGTAATGATTACTTTAGTGAATTGGTGCTGAATGCATTCTTAGTAGCGTTCAATATGTACAGTAACCCAACATCGCAATAGTTTTATCTTGCAAACAGTCAAAATGAGGATTGATTAGAAACTAAAATATGGAGCTTAAGGTGATCTGGGCCTTTAAATACTTAATTTTTATTGACTGCAGAAACTGAAAGTAGAATCATTATCGTTCAAGATAAGATTAATGTTGTTAGCAAATGATAACTGTCCAAAATATCATAAATTTTATCGATTTGGACCGAAGGGCGAAAGCCCATGCGTTGCTGGATCGATAACAACAACAACATGAGCAAATGATATCTATTCAAGATAACATTAATTTAATGAGCAAATAACAACTTTTTGTAGATAGGTTTTCAGTCTTTGTGGGCAGGATTATTTGACCCATAATATGATATATTTATTATGTTGAAATAATGTTTATTAATCCGGATTTAATCAGTGGTTTTGCCCTGGCCACCTCGATCAGCTATACACCGACCAGAATAATGCTAGCTCAATTTTTTTTCACGTTATAAACTTACATTAAGTAAGCTTATACCTGATATCAATGCCATGATACAGTCAAACAGGTACTTACAGCTCATTTTGACTGACTGCAAGATAAATGACGCACTGTCCAATTTGGACGGCAGAAATTTTGGTAATCAGATGTATCTCAGCGATATTTTAAGGAAAAAGTTTAGAAGTTTGAGAGTATTATATGTATGGTTTTAAAATAGCTGTTTCCTTCAGTGTGGCCATCAAGTAAGGGCCACTTTTTAAAAAATGTATTATACGATCATAAATTCCGAGGATGAATCCAAGTTTTATTACATTTTCAGTTTGGTTTTTTTTAATCTTGTTTGATGGCAAATAAGAAAACAATTGTTAACGAGGGATTTTGGGATGGAGTTTAATGCCCCGGAAATATCCACCATGAGTGGCGGTAAAGCCATCTTTCTTGATTTTGTGGTTTTTTGCAGTAGCTTTCTGAGGGATTTGGGGATGGAGTTTAATGCCCCGGAAATATCCACCAGGAGTGGTGGTAAAGCCATCTTTCTTGGTTTTGTGGTTAGTTTTTCGTAGTAGCTTTCTGAGGGATTTTGGGATGGAGTTTAATGCCCCGGAAATATCCACCAGGAGTGGCGGTAAAGCCATCTTTCTTGGTTTTGTGGTCAGTTTTTCACAGTAGTTTCCTGAGGGATTTTGGGATGGAGTTTAATGCCCTGGAAATATCCACCAGGGGTGGCGGTAAAGCCATCTTTCTTAGTTTTGTGGTTAGTTTTTCGCAGTAGCTTTCTGAGGAATTTTGGGATGGAGTTTAATGCCCCGGAAATATCCACCATGAATGGCGGTAAAGCCATCTTTCTTAGTTTTGTGGTTAGTTTTTCGCAGTAGCTCTCTGATCTTCACAGCTGTCAAAAGAAGGAACACCAGAGATCAGGGATGAGAACCTTAGCTAGAAGGTATGACGTACAAGGCAGGTGTGACATTCAGGGTAAGAGGTGACAGACAAGGCGTGCTGGGCTTGACAGTCCTAGAAACTGTGAGAAATTAGTGCTATTTCAGAATGATTATCACCTGTCCTATTTAGTAATCTGGTAAAACCTCGTACGGGTGTTTAGCCCCAATTTTAGAAATCGGTAAAAAGCGTTTTCATCTCTATAGTTAAGAAACTGAAGAGTGATGGAGGCTAATACATGCAAAGAGTATTAGATTTTGATTTTGACGAGGGCTGGCTGTCAATTTATCAACATAAATTCTAAAAAAATCCTACTTTCATGATGTTGTCAGTTGGATCTGGCTTTTTTTTCCCTTCTTGTTGATTTAAGCGTGACTGATCCTCCAAATAGATGTCTTCAAACACGCATTGTAGATCCCATTTCACGAGTAGGGCACTTTCACTCAAAAAGAAAGGTCGGCCCGAGTCGCTGAATGACAAGACTAGAAATTACAGTAACTATAAGTAGCTGTAACGGGCTTGGAACTGGTACTCATGTATCAAGAAGATACAAACTGTAAAACAACAGTTGGGGTTACTTGGGTGGTGAACTGGCTTCCTTGCACTCAGGACAAACCTATACATGCTCAGCCTCACAACTCCAGACCGATGATCCAGCAAAGAATTCAGGTTGTTGTCCGACCGGTGACAGTGTGATAGGCAGATGTCCTGTACTGAGTTTGATCTGGCGACCTGATTCTGCTTCCATTCCCCCGGGTCTGGAAGCGCTTTAGTGCATGTAGCATTCTCACTTCAATGCGCACGGCGGTAATTAAGAAAGAAAGAAAGAAAGAAAGAGAAAGAAAGAAAAAGAAAGGTAAATAAATAAATAATTTGATAAATTACATAGCATTCTCCCTTCTATGTGCACGGAAGTGATAAATACATGAAGAAAGAAAGAAAGAAAGAAAGAAAGAAAGAAAGAAAGAAAGAAAGAAAGAAAGAAAGAAAGAAAGAAAGAAAGAAAGAAAGAAATGTTAATAATATGAAGAACGTAGCATTCTCACTACCATGTGCACGGCAGTTATAATTCGATAAATAGATAAAGAAAGAAAGAAAGTAAGAAATAAAGAAAGAAAGAAAAATAAATAAGGACGAGAGTACACGGAAGATGGCAAGTCGCCTACTCCATGGATAACCGAAATTGCAGTCGATTCCGCTTTATTTCAATTCGGATAATTACAAATTTCGGATAACTGCAAAATGTTCCATGATATATCTGTTCGGAATCGCTGGATAATCGAATAATCGCAGCTCCTTATATTTTTTCCCATGCACCCGAGAAGTTGGATGTATTACCTTTGGGTTAATCCGAGTGATCTAATTCTGGGTCAGTGACCCAGCTCCCACAAAGCCCACAAAGAGGTCAGAATTACCGCGAAATTATATCGTCTATATTAATTTAGCCGCCTGATATTACTATCGTATCTCGGAACTTGCTGATTAGCAGAATATATTGTGACGTAACGTCATAGCCACTGTGTTAATGCCGGAGCGTCTAATCGATTCTTTACTGATATTAGCGAGCACATTTTATTGGGCGTTTCCTCCCCTACCTTTGTGGTATGCAGTTGGATTAGTTATACACCAGGGTTGCATGCAATCTCTTGATTAATTTTGCAGTTAAAAAGATGATGCTCAGGCCTGACACGCGCAAACGGAATCTAAGGGTAGGGTTTTTGATGCTGAGAGTTAGTCACTGCTGGGAAGTGTGCATAGCCTGTAGAATTTAGTTAAGAAATTCGTTTTTTTTTTTGTGTGTACACTGGAAGCGAGAGCTCGACAAAATGATGGCTACCATCTACGGTTTCAAATTTGTTAGTGGTACTTTAGAAAGGATAAGATACCTGAAGTTTATGTTGGAACTTTACTGTTACTCAGAAGTGAAGAACATGTGGCCACTGTTAGTTTAAGATAATAGATAGAAAGAGGGATCAATGACAGAATGTGAATAATCTGATTACAACTGTCTATGTCTTTATCTCTCTGTGGGTATCAGCATTTGTAAACAGCTATTTTCTGTGGAAGCCATTCGAAACTGAGAATGCTGGTAGTGAAACGCCAGTGCAAATCTTTGTGTATTATGAGATTTGTGTATTTGTTTTGCCTAGGTTTTACCTAACCACATCTACGGTTGTATTAGACTTAACATACATATACAAACAGAGAGTTAACCTCCACATTCTTTTATTTTGCGACAAACAGTGTCTGAACGAACAAGGCGTCATACATGAAGACAGTTTAAGGAAAGTCATTGATTCAGGATTTCGTGCTCCTGTAAACAGTCTGCAAACGATCGAATTATCTCAAGGTCTGAAGAAACTGAATCAGAAATAACTTCATCAGTATCTTTGCCTTGCCGTGGACAGTGTGAATACAGAATTAGATTTGCCAAGGTATAAAGGTAGTGAATAACTTCACTCGCACAATACGGACTTAGATTTGCCGAAGTATAAGAGAAGTGAATAACACAAAACTGACCAGTTTAGCAACGCATAAAGGAAGTGAATAACTTCACCCGCACAATACGGACTTAGATTTGCCGAAGTATAAGAGAAGTGAATAACACAAAACAGACTTCAGTTTAGCAACGCATAAAGGAAGTGAATAACTTCACCCGCACAAGATGAAGAAAGCCGACCGGAAGTACCTTAAGGACATTGTGGCGTCTCAGAGTTGTCGGAACTTCCGAGATGCTGCACAGCATGCTGACCTTAAGTACTCACAGTTTCAGAAAACCAAGAAGTGGACCTCGTGCATCACCTTCGGGAACAAGAAGGGACTTTTTTCCAGGTTGGACCGTTTGTTACATGTTGTGTGAGTGGTTGAGCGTCGTTTGTTACATGTTATGTGATTGGTTGGGTGCCGTTTGTTACATGATCATGTTGTTTGATTGGCTGGGTTCCGTTTGTTACATGTGTTTTTTTGGCTGGGTTCCGTTTGTTACATGTGTTTGTTTCTTTTCTTTTTTTTGATTGGCTGGGTGCTGTTTGTTGCATATTATGTAAGTAACTAAGCGAATGCTGTTTGTTACGTTTTTTTATTCAAATGACATTGGCTGGGTACGGTTTGTTACATGTTATGTGCTTGGCTAGATGCTGGATGCTACATGTTATGTGATCGATTGGTTGCTGATGTTAAACTAATTTTAGTTAGAGCCCATTATTACATATTATGTGATTTGTATAATATGTGAGGTGCCGATCGCTACAAATGGCATGACAGACTCAGCCTATCAAACCAGAGAACAGAGTGAAGCTCGGAGAAATCGGGACATTCCAGTGTTTCTCGTTGTAGCCAAGGACCGTTACAGCAGATATGTTTTAATGCGAGTGTGTGAGTGCACTCATTGTCCTGTCGCATGACATCTTAATGCCTTACTGTCGGCATAAATGCCTCTTCTGATTTTGTTGTGTTCGTGGACGTAGCTTGAAATGTAGCTGATGATGACATATCATTGCTGCTGATGGTGGTAGTTGTGGTAGTACTGGACTGACCATTACGAACGTGGTGATTTTGGTGGATTGCTTCAATCATGGTGTTGCTTGCTTTACAAATTACAGCAATTTAAAAGATGCCAGCGACGTCGTTTACAAGACTATTTAAGAGCTTGCGCATTAACCATGAGATCTCTTACCATCGTAAGAATAACATAAGTCCTGCATGTTGAACATTAAGGGCGCATTCAACACTTATGTAATTCTCATGATGATCCCATCGTAAATGCGCAAGCTATCAAAAATCTCTTACCTCAAAGCAACAAGCAAACCAAACATTTGAATAATCAGTGAGTACTGTGCCTGCCACCGACCATTTCCATCACCACTAAGAGATATTTGAGAGCTTGCGCATTTACGATGGGAGCTCTCTATGAACACCGTCACCGTCACCATAGCCGACATCACTACCATTACTACCTCCACCATGAAAATTCTGGCCACATCAGCTACCTGTTCCACCACAGTTACCACATCATCATTATTATTATTATTAGCAGCAGCAGCAGCAGCATAGCAGCAGTAGCAACAGCTCATGCAAAGAACAATCTGATCCACCGCAGCAGTAATAAGGACAACAACAGCAAACGGCAGCACAGAACAATCGTGTCTTAACAACACTTTAACCCTTAGCCAAACACGGCTAATATCGCCAGATGTCGAGCCTGCCAAGGGCAATAATATTGTCAAAGCCCGGCCGGGTAAACAATACAAGGGAGGTAATTTATATTGGCTCTTAATAAAAAAAATGCATGACTTTAATGTGGAGGGAGCAGAAGGCGGAGGGGCAAGGAG
>JAWQUT010000026.1:1641474-1654953 GCA_033807755.1 Ellobium chinense | reverse complement strand
GGGGTTGGAAAAGGGGAAGTGTCGAGGATCATTAGTGATCGATATTGTCTGATAGCAGCTCAGACCTTCGCCACGCCTTCGGATCACGCCCGTATCCCCCTCCTTGTTTTTTGCATGGGCGGAGCAAACGAAAACTTTGTGGGGGTGGAGAAGGCACAGCGTTTTTTTTTTTTCAGGGGGAGGGATGAGGAGCACTTGTGCAATACTGTACATTGAAAATATATCGGTCAAGGAGAGAAGAGTACCACACTCAACGTTAGATGTTGCACAGGTGGCACAAATCTCTCTTTCTCTCTCCCTCTTTCTCCCTATCTCTTCTCTCTCTCTCCCTTTTTCTTCATCTATTTGTCTCTCCCTCTTTCTTTCTTCCTCTACTTCTGTCTCTTTGTTGCGTATATGTGTTTCTCTCTCTCTCTTTCTCTCTTTCTCTCTTTCTCTCTCTCTCTCTCTCTCTCTCTCGCTCTGAATCTTTTCATCCCGCACTCACATCAGAAACTATTCGAACATTGACAACACTTTGCATTCTGTCTCATGAAAACATAATGTCCACTGTCGTGAATCGCATAGCAATCCTCTCTCCGTGAGCCATCTCGCCCGAGCCGACGTTAAGTAGAGCCAAATGCGTAAATCGGTCACCAAATCACTTCATAATAAACTGTGGCCGTGTGCATAATCAATACGTTATTTCACGTACTGCATTAACTATAGTGAACACTTTCAATGTTTTGGGAATTTCCCATAGATACCGCAGTGCGTTAACTAACGTAAGGATAATTATGCATACTGCTGCCGATGTACGTCGTCCCTTTTATCGTATGAAGATCGTATTCCACAAAATTGGTCATGTGAGACACATTTTTGTTCAATCTACTTCTGATAAAAGAAAAAAAAAGTGTTTAAGCCAAGTCTTCTTTAAGTACCTAAATTATTGAGCTGAAAAACATGAAGACGTAGTCTGATTGCAGAACGAGGATTACATCTCCACTTGCCAATTAAAAGGCCGCAGGTGATTCCCCCTCCAGGTACTTTGACTGAACTTCAATTTTTGTCTAATACGACGTTATTCGTCTAAACAGACGGTATGGTTATTTACTTTGTTAACTCCCTTGACTACTATTCTGTTGGGCAAGTTGAGACTACGCCATATCTGCTGGTTGTGTGGCGCAATTTAGACAAGCGGACTCTTAGAGCAAGCGGCACCTTTCACGGACTTCCAACAATCAATCCCACAATATAATATAATCTCGATATAAAGTACCCATTTATAATGTAAACTGTGTTATGAAGTGTGAATTTTAGACGCACGAATTTATTATTGTTCTATCATTTCGTTATTCAAGTGACCTCGGTATAAAGCACACCTCAATATTGAGTATTCTCTTTCGTGCATCACGGCTTACGTTATAACGAAGGTCTACAGCATTCGATATGACATTAGATGGAGAACATCATCGAGATTTGAAAGAACAAAGTCATGAGGTTTAGCACATGGGGTTGGGAAAGNGGGGGGGGGGGGGGGGGGGGGGGCGGCATTAGTCGTCTGAATGTTGTAAAGCAGACAGTTTTTGTGTATGTGAGGAAAGCGGATCACGGTGGATTGCCCCATTATTGATCCGACTATGTGAGGAAGGGAGGGTGAGTGAGTGAGTGAGTGAGTGCGTTCATGCGTGTATGCTTGTGTGCTTTCTGTGTACATGCATGCATAAAGATGAATAAATTCGTCTATGGGGATAGGTAAATAAGGATTTTTATTGTTGTTGTTGTTCTTGATTGAGGGGTATAATTTGTGAAGACGGAACGAATAATCATCATATCATATTACAAATTTCATTCTCACAGTGAAAGTTATTAGTTATGTGTTTTTCAGGCCTACACATTTCACTGTGATAATACTTGGGACGAGTTCTCTTTAAGAAGGATCAATAAAACTGTCCTTATCCTTGTTATGACCCCATTCTTCTTTCACTCCAATTCTCGCCCACTATGTTAACTCGCATCTGTATTTTGCCATCTCATCCGCCTACGAACATGGTCATGGGAGATACATGGTATACTTGTCTGAGAAGTAGGCTCGCATTCCTTCCCATCTCTCTGTCTCTATCTCTCTCTCTATCTTTCTTTTTCTCTCACTCTGTGTGTGTGTGTGTGTGTGTGTGTGTGTGTGTGTGTGTGTGTGTGTGTGTGCTTCACCCGTCTATGTAGACCTATAACTATGCGTAAATTCTCATTACTGCCGTTAAGTCCCTATCCAACCCACTAGGGCCCGCTAGCTACTCTGTACAGACGCTGGCTAAGCAAGGTTTAGAGAAATTACTCCTGACTCATCCTTGAGAACAAAATTCTTAAAGTATTGCATCATGGCATGTTTTATTGACAAAGAGTAGTCTCCCGCTTATGCGACAACAACAACAACAGCAGCAGCGACAACGACAACAACAACAACAACAACAACAACAACAACAACAACAACAACAACAACATCAGCAGCAGCAGTAACAGTATCAACAACTTCAACAACAACAACAACAAAAACAACAACAACAACAACAACAACAATTTTGCGATCGTTTAGGCCATTTAAATATACTGAGGAATAACTTACATTATTTCAGATAACTCTCATATAGGTTTTAGCTAATGTATAAACATAATAGTAATATCAATAAACAGTGACATTTTAGTATCACTTACATGTAATTTGAACCTCATTTTTGTATTTAAAAAATACATACAAAAAAACCCAAGCAAAACCCAGCCTTCTAATGTTATTCTTACAATGGTAAGAGATCCCATCGCCAATGCACAGTTTCTCAAATCTCTGTGAGGAGTGTCCTTTTCTATGCCGTCTTTAAGACCAACACCCACCCACACACCCACACACACATACACACAATACACACACGTATAGCTCCCTTGCTTAACGAGGCAGAGATAGAGCCAGCAAATAACATAAATACCTATGCTTTTTGCATCAACATTTTGTTTTCTATTTGCTTCAAAATGCTATGCTTTACCAGAAATTGCAATGCCAGCTTTTCACCTATTTGCTGGATTCTAAACATAAAAATGCATTTTTAAAGTATTTCGCAACGTTGTCTTCAAAGACGCGTCCATGAAGCTGTCTAGATCTATCACAACTTAGCAAAACATTCATTAGTTAACATAATCAAACTGTCAGAACTTTCAAAATCGATTTTTTTTTCTTTCGTAAACAAGCTTTCAACTCGCTCTAAGTAACACTATTATAATGTCATGGTTCGATCTTGGTTAATAAAAGACAGTAATATCTTGAAGGTGCCAGGGCATCGTTGTTGGACTGTGGTGTAGATTAGAGTCTAGGAAATGGAATCGATCAGTCAATTACTTGCTAAGGTTGTTATGATGCATAGAGAGAGAGAGAGGAGTTTGTGAGGGATTGGACTGTGAGGGTTGTTGGTGAGGGGAGGGGGGAAAGGGGGAAGGGAAGGGGAGAGGTAGGGCTGTGAAGATAAGAGATTATGGAGAAATATGCCGGTTACGATGGTTGCCAAAAAAAAAAAAAAAAAANGGGGGGGGGAGATGTTGATAAAAGTAATCTGGCAGGATGTAGAGATGAAGAGAGCTGAGGAGGAAGAGAATATGGAGGAGGTTGTGATGTGGAAAAAGACAGAGAAGCATGAGAAGAAGGCAGAGTATAAGGCTAAAAGGTAAGGAGGGGGAGGGAGGGAGAGGGAGAAGGAGAGAGATAAAGGATTTGAAACTTCTAGGTTGGAAAGAACGAGGACATAAAGGGAAATAACATGTAGACGAAATACTAACCCGAAGAAAGAAGAAAAGCGTAGGAAAGAGGAGAGAGAGAGAGAGAGGGAGAGAGAGAGAGAGAAAAAGAGAGAGAGGGGGTGAGATAGAAACGGAATTAGAGAAGGACGAAAAGAAGGACATAGAATTATGATAATATGTCATTTTAAGAATATATTGCAAAGCAGCAGCAGCAGCAGCAGTAACATCAACGAAATGAGCAACAGCAACTACAGACACAACATATCAAACAGCGATATAGATCTACTCGTTGCGTGACTTTGTGACCGACACTGTATGTTGCCACAGGCTATATCAAAGGCAGTCTGTAGCTGATTATACCGCTTGATATGTTGGACAGACAGACAGACAGACAGATACAGACAACACTCTAGTAGGAGACAGACGGATAGACAAACGGGTAAAAAGGCACGAAGAGACGGGCATAACAAGTGGATAGATAAAGAACGAACGGGCAAAATAGATAGACAGACAGAAAGACAGACAGACAGACAGACAGACAGACAGACAGACAGACAGACAGACAGACAGACGAAAAGACAAGCATCCATGCAGAGGAAGGAAGGGCATTAAAACATACACATCAGACAAGCAGACAGACGGATGTAAGGAACAGTAAACCTCGTTAAAACGATTACCCCGAGCCCAGACCTCATTATTAAATTGCCCAGCAGCTGTCGGTCGTGATCTCCGATTGAGCAAAATCCGAACTAACTTTTAACCAGGAAGAGCACTGCTCAGTGCGGAATTTTGTTGGGAAGGGCGGAGGGGGAGGAAGGGGGACAAGGAGGCATCATGTGCGGTCACTCTGTTTTTTATCTTTCTCTGTCTGTCTGTCTGTCTGTCTATCTGTCTGTCTGCTCTCTTTCGGTGTCTTTGTCTGTCTGTCTGTCTGTCTGTCTGTCTGTTCTGTCTGTCTGTCTGTCTGTCTGTCTGTCTGTCTGTCTGTCTGTCTGTCTGTCCTGCCTTTTTTGCTCTCTTTTTCTCTGGCAAGTTTTCAATAGGTATTAATTTCCAAAGAGGGGAGAGGCAAATGCTATCTCTTTTTCGCATAGACGACTTCCCAGATTCATTTTTACTCGTAGCACGGCTTTTTAAGAAGGGACTGATTGGAGTGGAGTGGTGGGAAGGGTTATGGGTGGGAAGGAAGAGGGAGTGATGAAAATATGGGGCAGAGGTAGGATCGATGATCAATCGCTGATTTCTATTGTGGGCTTAAAAGCCTGGGTAACTATTTAGGCTAACAGTCTGTCATACTTTTGGATGCATTCTCAATCGCAGTGAGCACTGGGGCGTGCTGCCGCGATTTCTATCGGTGAGTAAGCAGTGGTAAAGGGGTCACGCGGGCGGATGTTGTCGCTGAGAGTGTGATGAGGTGTGCCAGTAGTCTTGTATGAAAACATTGAAGATTAAAATCAACTTTTATGGCTGAATATTTATATTACCCTCTATTTATCCTGAAGGGAATATAATATATTATAGTTCTATCCGATGGCATACATAATAATAGGTAGATGTGCGACATTGCAGGTTATACATAATATTACTACATTATCACAAACCAGCTTTCGAAGACCTTGTTTAATCGCCGCGGCGCAGCGCCATGCTTGCAACACCCCCCTCCTCCACCCGCCTCCCCCGGCTCACTGCCAAGTACTCATTCACAANACGGATGTAAGGAACAGTAAACCTCGTTAAAACGATTACCCCGAGCCCAGACCTCATTATTAAATTGCCCAGCAGCTGTCGGTCGTGATCTCCGATTGAGCAAAATCCGAACTAACTTTTAACCAGGAAGAGCACTGCTCAGTGCGGAATTTTGTTGGGAAGGGCGGAGGGGGAGGAAGGGGGACAAGGAGGCATCACGTGCGGTCACTCTGTTTTTTTATCTTTCTCTGTCTGTCTGTCTGTCTATCTGTCTGTCTGCTCTCTTTTGGTGTCTTTGTTTGTCTGTCTGTCTGTCTCTGTCTGTCTGTCTTTTCTGCCTTTTTTGCTCTCTTTGTCTCTGGCAAATTTTCAATAGGTAATAATTTCCAAAGAGGGGAGAGGCAAATGCTGTCTCTTTTTCGCATAGACGACTTCCTAGATTCGTTTTTACTCGTAGCACGGCTATTTAAGAAGGAACTGATTGGAGTGGAGTGATGGGAAGGGTTATGGGTGGGAAGGAAGAGGGAGTGATGAAAATATGGGGCAGAGGTAGGATCGATGATCAATCGCTGATTTCTATTGTGGGCTTAAAGCCTGGGTAACTATTTAGGCTAACAGTCTGTCATACTTTTGGATGCATTCTCAATCGCTGTGAGCACTGGGGCGTGCTGCCGCGATTTCTATCGGTGAGTAAGCAATAGTAAAGGGGTCACGCGGGCGGATGTTGTCGCTGAGAGCGTGATGAGGTGTGCCAGTAGTCTTGTATGAAAACATTGAAGACTAAAATCAACTTTTATGGCTGAATATTTATATTAACCTCTATTTATCCTGAAGGGAATATATATTATAGTGCCATCCGATGGTATACATATTAATAGGTAAATGTGCGACATTGCAGGTAATACATAATATTACTACATTATCACAAACCAGCTTTCGAAGACCTTGTTAGTCGCCGCGGCGCAGCGCCATGCTTGCAACACACCCCCTCCCCCACCCGCCTCCCCCGGCTCACTGCCAAGTACTCATTCACAATTGAGTCGAGTCGGGAAATAAAAGTGAAGTGTCTTTCCCAAGGAAATCACAACGTAAATTGCCCAATCCGGAAATCTAACGTGTTGTCCTAATGCTATTTATTATAACCTAAGAATTGTGCCCCTTCAAAGATGATTTTTAACGTATATAGACTCAGCGGAGATTTGGTGAAGGTCGAACATTTCGAACAGGCCGTTACAGTTTTTAAACAGCCTTCTCACCTGCCCTGTAAGCAAGAAGACAGACAGACAGACAGACAGACAGACAGACAGACAGACAGACAGACAGACAGACAGACAGACAGACAGACACACACACACACACACACACACACACACACACAGACAGATAGTTTCAGATTATATTTGATATGCACTCAAGCGACGCCCATGATTGTGTTTGTTCTATTATCGTGGTCATTCACATGGTCAGTATTGGCTCTCTGTTGTAGCCTGTCATAGCATCCGCCCAATACTTCCACCACAGCCTGTTATTATCTTCACTGACGCATTTGAGTTGCATTCATAATATCTGGGTCATACTGTTAACAGGTGGTGGCGCTGTCCAGATAAAATTATGGGTGGGTGAGATGGCAAATAATTTCTAGTGACGCTTTAAATTTATTTACTTGTACAGTAGACAGCGGTTAAAGCGAAATTCACTGGACCAAAGACTTATGCTCGGTTTGATCAGAATTTCGGTTTAGACAGAAAAGTAGAAAACGAAGAAATAAACGGAGCTTCTTGTTTTATTTTGCTTTAGCGGTACTTTCGGTTGAACCGTTTTCGCTTTAACCGTTGTCTTCTGTATTTGAAATTTATACATGGGCTTACGTATTGTCTTCATTACCCTACGATCTACCACTTTGGAGCCACTTGATGTTGTCTCTGGTACCTTGCAAAAGTTAGTGACTTTCCAGATGTTGCCAGTACCAGAGGCTAGAGGCTTCCCTGATCCCCACCTTAGTCCCGGTGCTACCCCCTATCACTGGGGGATGCTGCTAGAATGCTAACCATACGGTCCCCTTTTCTGTCTCTCTTTCATCACCCACCACTGGCAACCCCTATGTCTCCGGGGTCAGTAAACCCAGAGTGGGTGACAGATGTGGAAGAGGCGTAAAATTAGTTTGGAATTGTTGATCAGCATATCATTAGCTGTATTGATACAATGCATACCTGCCAACAGATAGGACAAATAGCAATTGTGTGTGTGTGTATATATANATATATATATATATATATATGTATATATATATAATATTTGCGATTTTTTTTCTGAAGAAGCCAAGTTAACCTGAGGTATGGCACATGCAGTCACCGATGATATTAAGGCCTGACCTGGTGCGTAGATACCCGTCGTTTGTTTGGAGTGATAGTTTAATTAGAGAGCAGTCTGTCTTCAGACATGATACATGTGTGGTAACTGGATCAGCTGCAGTTATTTTTTTTCTTATATAATAGATCTATAGCGTTAAGGCGTAATAGCGATAGGCTTGTGCTTGCGATAGGGCGTCACTATTCTCGCTATCCGTTAGCAAGATGTCATGCTTGCATGTGCATAAGCAAAACTTGATGTCTCCAACTTATGCGTGCACGTTATGCAAGATCGGCATGAGGCTAACGGAATTCGAAATTAGCAACTCCTTTTATTAGCAGAGGCGTATCGCAGTGACATGCCTTTATTATAATAGTATGGAGCTTATGATTACTATTAACCAGCCAGTATCTGTGAAGATTGTGTCATTCAGTATTTGGGATAACGAGCGTTTTCATTCGACACCTTGCACCAGACTGGACCCAAGCTGCATAATTTGGACAAATTGTATCGATCAAGTGAAAAAGATTTCGTGAAGATGCATAAGTTTGTGTCTATGTTATTTACAGAACAAGGCGGTTTTGAAGTGTTAATCAGTATAAATAGATTCATACAGGGCGTGTTAACCAGTATTACGAACAAAGAACATAATTTGTCTTACCTAGGGCTGGGAACCCAGAAATAATCGTGAGATGTTACTAGAAGAGAACGGCTAGAGTGTGGATAAGTGCACTTATTTGTGCTGAACGCGCATCAGACAGAAGCTTGTGAGTAAGCTTTAGAGACCGTCCACAGGCAAGGATGGCACAGAGGTAAAGAGCGCTTGTCTCTTCCTGCGACAGGTTCCAGGTCAGTCTTGTGGCAGCGGCGGGTTCCCATTTTGGGCATTTTTGGCAGTGCTTTTAAGGCACCTTCCTACCGTTAATCTGACAGGCGGTTCTAACCTCGTCTCTTTTACAGCAATAAGTCTGCTGAAATGAGACTTGAATAACGAACACAAAGACTTGTGTCAGCTTTCTCAAAGCCAGACATATCAAAAATCTAATATAGTCATTAGCACGGTAAAAACTTATTTAACTGGCAGCATTGACCAAAGATTGTACATCGTCCTGAAACAGCTGCTAAACCCAGCCACAAAGTTGAATTTCCTCTAAACCTTATCGTGGAGTATGCTGAATAATGGATACGCGACTATTATTTCTTTTCCTCAGATGTTTGTTTAGTAATTTGTTTTATAACCAGAAAAAAAATGATAAAGCGATCGTCAGTACAGATAGGTTAGGCCTGAACTAACGCACTGACCTTTGACCACTGCATGAGTTTGAACTGTCTCACCGCATCACCATCCCCCTGCCGTTTTCCAGTTATTTCTCCTTTTGCTGTGAGATGTCTTAATGTTGAGATAACGTATTTATTTTTTTTACAGAGGGCACCATCGAAAAAATCAATGATTGTATCATTAAAAAGGGAAAATTGTGATCATGAAGTATAAAGCCGGATTTGGATTATTCCAAAAATGCAAATTTCTTTCGATCACGTGAGGCGCACGTGTTACAAAGGGCATGAAAAGACAGATCACACGGTCAAATAAATGGCAAGTGCACAAAGGCCAAACCCATCCTAGAAACGGCAAAGAGGACAACAAGATTACACAGAGAAACTGGAATTTCTAACTTAGGCTCGGGTTAATGTCATGTTTTCACGAAATAAATTATGACATTTGAAGACCACCACTGGTCACCGTCATAGAAGACAGGTGTGAAGTCTTGGATTGGTCTGCCCTGGGGCGCAGAGTTCTTTCTTCTACAGCTACATTATTTTGTCCTGGCTTGATCCAGAAAGTCAGCTCTTTTGTGCAGACTAACCGCGAACCTCATAGATTTCTTTGGAAGCTGGTCCCATGATGACCAGACCTTCTTTTTGAAGCTTTCAAAGTCTTGACATCCTGGTAGAGTGTGGTAGAGCGTCTGCTCCCAAATTACGGATTGATATGTAGGACCAAATTAACCAAGACCAAATTAACCAGGACCAAATTAACCAGGACCAAATTAATCTGGAAGTAGATATATGTCTTCAGGACCAAATTAACCAGGAAGTAGATACATGTCTTCAGCTGTGGGATACGCTGTATTTATATCAGCATGAAACATCAAACGAAGCCTTGATAAAGATTTTGCCGAGCCAGATCTCAGATATAGAGACTGTGAGCTTGGCGTTTTTAAACAACAAAATTAAAAAGTTTATTGGGATATGCACAGACCACAACTTTGGTACATGGGCAAAAATACAATACACGACCGGACAGCACATGAACATAAAGCACTATAACCACGTAATTCACACATGATTTATTTATTTTAATTTATTCAAACGAACCATGGTTACACAGTAACATATGAGTGATCAAACATTGATAACGCATGGCAGTCACGACGTTCTCGTACATTCACATAATGTGCGAGGTGGAGACATTATAAAGTAGAACGCTTTGAAATGAAAATGAATGAAAGCTTATGGATTGTACATCTCTATATATAAATAGACACTTTGAAGAGTTATATTGTATTGTATATTGGACGTTTCGCTGCTAACCCCGACTAGTGAAACCCCCGCTGTAAAGGGGTAGTTTTCCAAATAAAGTATTATTATTATTATGTTCTGGAAAGCGATCCCGTCCGACTGTTTGGAATATCAAAATTTCAAATTTTAAACTAAAACACCATCAAAATGCAGTTGTAAGTACATGGTAGTGCGCGTAAATTTAATGAAATGGAGATCACTGTAGCATTTAGCCCCAAACTTGATTTATACGAACTGTACACTACAAACGTCATGTCTTCCATGTATCACGCCATATTATTTAACGTACCGTATCTTTACTTAAAGACATTGTGCACTTGTGACTTTATAGTTCGACGCCTGCTGCCTGACCTTGCGAGGTGGTTTTTTTTTTTTTTGTTAAGCCTGCAGTTGCCACTCGATATCATTTTATGGGATATGAGTGGCCTCAGTACCATGAGAAAGTTGATTTATCATTCCATCACTTTTGTACCGATTTTGGTTTGAGCAGTCACAACATTTTCGAAATTAAGAACCAAAATCTGTTGCCCTTGCATAATATTGATCGTTTCTTAAGTTGATACCTATAAGTGCAGACAGCCAGCGACCCTGCTTTGTTAGTGCTTAAGGCGTATATCGTAACGGCTTAGGACTCCTGTATAGAGTTGTGAGCTATCAGCTGCTCAGTTGATAGCTTAGCTTAGCTAAGATCCGTACAGTAATACATGTAACTGTTAACATGTAGCTATGGAAGATATGTGTGGCCGCATGGGAAAAACCGGCCGGATCGCGGAGTGGACGATTTTCAGCTAGTCTAGGGCCTTGGAAAGTCGAATTTCGACTTCCTGGACCAAATTGAGATGTCTGCGGAATCAGATAGTTCATTCTTTTACTATTCATTTCATATAAATTTTATTGATGAAAAAGAGGTTTAAATGTTTTGGGTTTTTTTTAATATTCAATAAAGCACTCTTCACTCAGAGGCGCGGTTAAAAAGACTTTAATCTGGATTTTCTAAAAACCTACTTGGCAATGGTAAGTTTTCAAATCGTGTCCATAGCTTTGGAACTAATAAAGATATTGACTTCAAATAAAGTGCAAAATGTTCAGAAATGAATGGGGATTAATATTCTATCAATAACTGAATTTTCACATCTGGAGAGATGTGAAGGGTTTTCCCATGCATCCGCACATTAGATCTTATTAATTATGGAATTTCAAATGTGAAATGTGCGGTGTCTTACTTCTAGGCTAAGCCTGACATACCAAACCTCTTTCGTGAAATTCACTAACATCAGTTTTTGGACGGACATTAAATAAGAGACCGTGTTATGAAAATGTGATTAAGTTAGTCTTAATAATAGGAAATTTCTCACTGTGCAAGTAAAATGCCAGGATGACCGAACAGATGCCTTTTCTGATAGAACACGATATTTCAAAGTTTGTGCTTTATTGTTGTGTCTATCATAGTGAGATGAATGAGCAGTGTATTAAACCAGCTAAGGAAACTATTTACTTCAGTTACCACCGCTTTGGTGTTTCTGGTGTTAAGTGGCAGAGTTTCTTTGTGACGTTTGTTATTTGTAGGTATGAAGATGCCAATGTTTTTTTCACTGTTGGCTATAATTATAAGGTTTTACATCTCCCATTAACTTATCCAAGAGTCCCATGTCAAGATACTTTCTACACGTGTTGTTTAGCTCTTCCTCCTATATTTTGACGACACGAAGAAAAATGCCACTACACCAAACAGATTTTGAGAACTTAGGCAGTGAAGCACACCACCTGATATTTTAGAACTTTTCACTCAGTAAACATGGTAACCTTACCCACCTAGCAACAACCACTAAGTTTATACTTGGGTGGCTAACTCTCACCTACTCGGAATCTACAAATGTATTTGCACCTATCTAAGTCTTTGAACCCCTTTTCCTCCTCCTCATGTCCAGTTTTTCTGAGTTTATAGGAACTGTTTAAAATTGCATATTTTTTATTTATGCCAGCTGCTACTGGCATCGTCCAAACTGTCAGTGCAATAAAATTTAAAGTATGACTGATGGTCTCGCGTGATATTTTAACGTATCATGTGGGAGAAATAAGACTTAACCGAGAAACGGTTTTATTGGAAAGTGGTTAGGGTCACTGTGAACCTGACATCGAGAGTAATGTATGAATTTATATTCGTTTTTTTGTACCTCGGAATCTAATTCGGCTAAGTCGTCATGGCGTGGCAAAGATTTTAGGCTCAGACGTCGCGTCCGTCATAAAAAGAGCAATATGGAGAAGCTAGGAGAAGGAAGAATAAAAAAAAGAAAGTAAGACACAGATGGGGGTTAATACTGTATCTCTAAAAAAATAAAAAAAGACTTCTCTGTTTTTTTGCTGAGTATACATGGCAGTTTTCAAATAGGATTTCTTCACCAGATGTTCCACGGATTGCCCTTAGAATCTACATTTACAAAATAGACTGCGAAGCATACAAAATCAACTAGCGTGTAATTTCCCTTTGTGCGAAAATCGAAAGAAAATTGATCTGTATGAAAAGAACGTCTTTGTTGAACATCATGAAAATATTCACTTCGACCTGGAAAATGTGGGGCATCACTTCAAACTTAGCGGCAGTTGGAGGTTGTCATGATAAACAGCATAATAATATTCTTACTATAAGTTCTGTGCATTTTCTAATTGAAAGTTAGGATTTCCCAGAGTGGAGCTAGGAAACTGTGCTCCAGAGAATTTGATTACACGTCGTACTCTGAAATTCCTCACTCATAACTGTGGGCTTTTAGAGTTCAGCTAGGAATTCGTATTTCGATGAACCTGATAATTGGACAGAATGAACATAGTGAAAATGTTGTAATCTCCTGAAGTGCTACTGAGAAAAAAAAAAAAAGATGATTTAAAACAGCTTTATTTTATTGATTTTTATGCTTACAAAACTTCTCAAACAAGATTATTATCGTTTAAAGTCCGACCACAGAGATGTGTAGAGCAACTTGATTATTGATTACAAATATTTCCGGCAAAAAAGTGAGCTCCGAAAGTGCATGTGGAAACTCGTGTAGTGGAAAAAGGTTAACATATATATATATATATATATATATATATATATATATATATATATAT
>JAWQUT010000026.1:1625192-1640751 GCA_033807755.1 Ellobium chinense | reverse complement strand
GGGAGGGATCCTTGCCTGCAGGATAATGATTCAGATGGATGTCTCCCAAAGTGCCAAATTTAGCTACTTTTCAGATTCCATGCGTTTTATTGAGACAGTGACTCCTAGACTACCTTTTGGCTATTTTGTAAGATCTGAATTTTTATCTAATTTCCATGCACTTTCTCATCGCTTCCAAGTGAAAGTAATGTGTCTTTTTTAAAATTTAAAACCTGGGCCAAGAGAACTCTGAGTGCACTCGTCAAGATTATGTTTTAGTTTTATTTTCATGCCATTTCTTGCTTTTTAAAAGTTGACTGCCGGTACTTTTTGGCTACATGTGGTTTTTGGTTTTCACGACGCTTTTTGTTTGGGGCCCTTTTTCAAGTTTGCTTTGGCTCCTTTCTATTATTTAGATTCAGAACCATGTGCAATAAACCAAAAAGTAAGAATACAACTACCGAGAGACAAGCATGGAAATCTGACGGATGCTACTATTTTATATATTCGCTCTCGTTTGCTGATACATATCTTTCACTTCTACATTTAATATGAACACAATTTCAGTGTGGACATGAATGTCCGAGAGCGTCATCTTGAAGAATCTGATTAGTGGCCGTCATTTGAAACATTGTAACTCTTCAGAGGCTGGCGCAGAATTACTGTTTTGTTTTTGGGTAGACTGTATAATTTTTTTTATATTCTCTGCGAATCTGTAGATTGTCTTTCTTGTGTCAGTGAACCTCCACTGCATGAAGTTCAAGTAAACAACAGCAATTAGGAAGACAGTGTTATTTTGGCAATGGCATCATCATCATCAACAACGTAATCTACAGCAACAAGAACCATACTCACAAGCATATTAACAAAACGGCAAACTCAGACATCTTCACTCCCCAGTTCTCCCACACTACACGCCTTCTTCATTGCCACAAAGAAAATCGGTTAATGACGAAGAAGAAAAAGTAGAAAATAACGCCTTTAAATTTATTGAATGTCCAGAACAATTACATTTGAGAGAAGCAGGATATTTGTGATCCAGTGATGGATTGCTGACCTTTACGGGTTAATGCCCTTTGTAGTAAACTTTTAACTTCGCTCTCGCTGTCACGTTCCTTTCGTTTAACGCTCAACAATCATATTTCTTAATGTAGACAGATTTGTCAGACGTTTTGTTTGTAAATGTCACTGTCAGCCTTGTCTTCATTTTCACGTCAAATCATTACGATAATCAGTAACGCCATGGAATCTTATCGCCATGTTCTAATTGTCGTTACAGTTATGAGCTTGGTAGAGTCCAAGTTCACGCACAATACAGAATTCCATAAATTACGCCAATTGCAATTGTTGGTATCATTCTATATTGATTTTGTATGCGTGTTCTGATGGAATTGTCACATCTAAGATACGAGTTCCAAAGCATACGATCTTGAACACTAACCGCGGAACTGGGTCTCCTGCTAACAACATGGGTCATGTTGTATGCGTTCGTGATTTTCTTCAACGCCTGATTCATTTTTGTGGAATAAGACGTTTTTATTACAAGGATATTAGGTTTCACTCTCGTATTTCTCAAACGTGAAAGGAAACGTTTTACGCTGATATGGCTTTCTTTATTGTTCATTAGGATGAAGTGCTCTGTTTGAAGATTTTCCCCTCATTAAATTAGGCAGATCTTCGCTTCACACACACACACACACACACACACACACACACACACACACACACACACACACACACACACACACACACACACAATTTCAGTTTCAAAACTTCAGACAATATGGACTTCATGATAATGTCAAAGTTTATGTCTCATTAACCCCATTCTTAAATAGGTCACGTGGCAGATCTGTGTCATGATCGTGCTTATTAAGTATAATCTTTACGCCTGGGTTGTGGAGAATAGTAGTAATCTCCTATATTCCTATCTGAACCCCAGGTATGAAATGACGTCAAGCCGGGTTTGTGTGATATGACCTCATTTTATAATCTTCTGTTATTTGTTAAGCGAGGTAACCCAGAGAACTTGTATGCTAGTAAAATGCAGCAGGGAAGCTTAGGTGCTGTTAGGAGGGTAGCTTTAAAAGTGAATTATATCGGAATAGCTCGTGATGTCAAAAAATCAAGATCAGTCTTTGCTTCCCCCGTGAAGAGAACTTTATCATGGAGTCTATACATCGTGAAATACAGAAAGGAGTCGAACTTTATCATGAAATTGAAACTCTGTGACATAGAGAAATGAATTTATTTTAAAGTGAAATTATACATCGTGACATACAGAACTGAATGGAACTTTATAGTGAAATACATGCATGGTGAGATGTAGAAGTGATTGAAATTTTGTCGTGAAATCATTCTCCATAACATGTAGAAATGAATAAACCTTTGTCGTGAAATCTGTACATCGAGATACAGAAAAACAGGAGTTCGTTGTTCTGTTATCATATTACGTCGATGAAATAACAAGCTTTTGAAAAAATTCTGGATTTCCCAGTGTCGGAATCCAAATCTCCTGGGTTTTTGAAAACAGTGAATCAAGTTTCTGCTGATCAGCAAAGATCCCTACCAATAGAAAACTATCTGGAAGGAAAGTTTATGATGGTTGTCGTCGTTCAAGCTTGAAATCCACAGGAATAATGATTTCAGATTTCTTTTCTTTGCAGTCTCTTATATCACAGAGTCTGGGTTATGAACCGATCCATGAGGAAGAAATTAGTTATTGGCATAGTAAGACGGATAGAGGGTGGGGAATTTCATCATATTATACTGCCAAAGAAAAGCAAAGATCAGTTTCCTCGGGTTTTCACTCTTCAGAAGCTGTTCAGAAATTCACCCCTATCGTAAAGTGCGGGTATTTCAGGTTTTCAAATTGTGTTCATGTATGTATTGTCACTTGCAGCAGTTTGATATTAAAGGGATTGATGCCAGTTTTGAAAAGGGTAAAAAGATGACTGAGATAGCTCTGTAACATGCTGAAATAATAATTATATCGCAACAGACAAGGACAAAAGGTAGGGAGATACTAGGGACAGAATTAGCACTAAGCAATGTCTCATTCATAAAGAAAGTTTTAACAATAATCTATTTTGCCTATATTTTGCTCAAAACACATTGCACTCGTTAGAACGCCACTTTCCATAGGATGAGAGAAGAATAGAGACAGAAGAAAAAACAGAGCTTACCGTAAACATTACTGCTAAGAGAAATATGGGCAAATACTTTGCATTTTTTTTTGTCTTATACTGATCTCTCTCGTTCTATGTCTCTGTCTGTGTGTCTCCCTCCCTCCTCCTCTCTCTCTCTCTCTCTCTCTCTCTCTCTCTCTCTCTCTCTCTCTCTCTCTCCCTCTCTCTCATTACAAAAAGCGCACTAGTGAGGTAGAAATGGCACGTGATATGGACTCCAGCATTATTAAAGAGTTTGTATTTTGTAAGTTCGGATCTTGTACAGTCCGTTATGACAGAATAAGGCAGGCGCATATTGCATTTCTTTGTGTTACGATCATATTGCGCTTTACCAACTAGAATAACATGTGAGTATCGCAACTTTCTAGTTCATAATGTGCACTGTGATCATAACACAAGAAAATGCCATCTGCGGATTCCTACCTCTGCCATAACAGTGTATAAGCGTATCCAAACTTTAAAATAATATTTGTCTGTTAGTATCTCCATAATCGCCGTTCAGAGCTTGGACACGTATGTTTGTCTATAAATACTCGTTTATTATATGATTGTTTCATTACAACATATGAATTTCACCCACAAGGCTTTTTAACAGCAGTATGTAATAAAAATCTCCATTTTTATACTGAAGGGAGAGGAAGACAAAAACAAACGTATGGAGGGCAAAATCGATAGTTAAGACCTAGGGAGCACCTGATAAAATGCTCTCTGCTTTAATACAACATTTTATAGAAAAAGTGGGTAAACTCAATGAATTTATGAACGACATTTAATGGAGAACAGACGCTTGGAGCATGCGGACAGTTTTGTAATTTCATTCTCTCACCTTTTGTGCTGTGATAGAGATGTATTTTGCAATGTGCTGATTATACATGATACTGCTGGTCTGGCTAATCGATGATTCCTTCGTATAATTGGAACATTTCTTGCTGTTGTTATTATAGCCTAATTGTGCTATTTATTCTTTTTTTTTTAACAAGGACTTTTTTCATTTTATAAATAAGTGCCTTTGATACTCATTATAATTTCTGTTTTGGCTTGTAAAAGGAGGGAGGATCAAAATAATACTAGCTGTGGAATCTCAGTACCGCTTCCATCTTATTCTAACTGTATCAAAACGTTTTGATGCTTTCGATAGTTGCACCAGTATGTGTTGGAATACAATATGTGCATACCGTGTCTCCGAATTTATAGAATATGGATTTGTTTCACATTCGAACAACCCATTCCATTTTTAAAATCATCTCCGGGTTAGCCAGTAATGCGCATGTCACTGCCTATTGTGTTATCTACGTTCAAAGAATGCCAGGTCGGCGTTATAATGGCAAAAGTCATTTAAAGAAAAAAAATATATATAAAGGGCGGCTGGTATTTAAAAAAATGTGATCGTCAATACGAAGAGCAGTGTTAGCGTGCATAGATATGATTTCATGATTTGTTTTACTTAGATATGCCTGCAGATAATGCGGGGCCTGATGCTAGAATAAAATAACGGAGCAGCTTTGCTCGTCTTCCAGTCTACAGATCCTCGGTCCCAAGCCTGTCTGTGTACCTAAAAGTTCGGAAAATGAAACCATTGTCACGTTTATATTTTACTGATTATAGATTTTAACTCACCCAAACGACTGTCAGGCCCATATTTTTACCCAGGCGTACACTTTACTGAGTATAAGATCGAAATAAAATGTGTATATATATATATGATATATATTAGCATACCCATTTTGTCTTGCGACATGAGAGCGAGGTGTCACGAAAATTGACATTTCAGGCACCAGCCACTACTACTCTTCTTAAAAATTGTTTCCTGTTTTTGATCACCCACCTTACTAAGTAGACTAAGAAGATTCACCAGCTCTTCTTTAAAATTATTTTTGACGTGCATGCACTCTCGAGGCTTCCTGCCTACACAATAGAAAGACGCCCTTGCAGCTGGGGATGGACAAAAACATTCCAAATTTATGAATCGAATATGTCGAACTCGCAGACTTCGTTGATTACGAACCCGATTCAGAATCTTGAATTTCGAAGTTAGGTTGCAGAAAAACTAAATAAAGAACTCTGACCGCCCAAGCCGGGCGTGTTCGAACCTCGAATATTAGAGTCATCGAACCCGATTCGTAGCTCAAGAATTCTCTGTTCGAACATGCCCGCCCCTACTCATGGCCTGACGTGCATTTCAACGACAGACAGAAACTCGATGAACTCAGAGATTCGACAACATGTAAGAGGAGAGAAATTCTATCCCATATTTTTTTGCTCTCTCTCTCTCTCTCGCTCTCTCTCTCTCTCTCTCTCTCTCTGTCTGTCTGTCTCTCTCTCTCTTTCTCTCTCGCTTGATGACAGGAGGGAAATTTCAATGTCAAAAAAAAAACACAAAACAAACTATTACGAGACAGAAAATGTCGGTCCTAGTCGGGTATAATTTGGCTCTTTATTTTCCTTTCTCTTCTGGTTTCCATCTTGTTGCATAAGTTTTATATTTCATAATGTCCTTTTCTCGCTGATGCCCCCGCATTTGTTTCCTTGTCGGCTGTCATTCTGACTGTATGTCTGTCTGACCTATAAGTTTTGTGTTTTTGTTTTTTTTTTCTGACTGACTGTCTTTGTCATGTGTTTCTTCTCTTTGCCGACTTCCGGTCTGTCTGGACCATAGAATAATAGAAATAATAAAAACTACATTAGGGACAAAAACTAAAATGTGACGTCAATCAAACAGGAATCCCTTCATCCCCATGTATCCATGTCAACTAGATTGTTTACCATTACGACCCGAAAATAATGGCGTCGCGACGCGCATAGGCCAACATGGCGTCTTGTATCATTTCTCTGAGGGCCGGTCAAAATCAAGCTGTCGTCTGGACGACGCTGTTACGGAGTAATCAACTTCTTAAAATTGTCTGCCGAAGGAGAAATCGATCAACATCTACATAACCGAATCCTGGATTCTCATACTGTCTTTCTTGCACCACATTATGATTGTCTGGTCTGTTTTGAACAGGTTTTTTGTTAATACATTATTTTGGTCATGTGTGCGTAGGCCGAGTGCGTGGGTGTAGAATCTACATGGAAGAGACCTTTTACATATTGGGAAAAAACATGATTTTTTATTTTTGGTCGATCTTGCGCCTGTGCTTTTCATTTTGCACCGGTTTGTTTTTTTTTTCTTTTCATTTTGTGGGTCGATATTAGTGAGTGTCCAGTGTAAACGAAATGCTATATTATGAGACGGGCAGTTTCACGGTGCACAGTCTCTACGGAATATACTTCACAAACGATACCTACCAACTCACCATATCACATAACACAAAGATAGCCAACTTGGCTCATCCATTTATACAGCGGAATACACCCTCCGATTCCATAGATACCCCTTCTCCCCACCCACCCGGGGGTCCAAATCCGATTCCAGATTCGACTTTATTGAATCCTAGTCCTGAACTCGAATCCGGGTTCAAATCTATCAAATCCGAGCTTTGACTTCGAATATGTATTCGGATCTATCGAATCCTAGCTCTGATATTGAGTCCGTATTCTAATCTTTGCCCAGCCCTACTAAACAGCTGGAAAACCCAGTTATCAGCTCTTTCATTAACCCCTCAAGGGTCCGCCATCCCGAGAATTCCAACACATTTTTGTTTTTTTCGTGGGGGTATGCTATCGGGCAAGAACAAAACCCCTTATCAGGCTCTTGCCAAAATCACAGTCATACGATATTTTGCCTATACGTGACAAAGCAGTGTGGATAGCTATTATGCTGCTTTGAACAATCACCTTTAGCCTGCTACACACCATTAGTTTACGGCCTTGCCTTGTTGGCTTTTGAATAGATCAGTTACCGTGAGCGCATAAAGAAAGCACCGAATGGACCTATCCTGGTTTCGCTCATTGCCCTATCCTTTGATCGTATTTCACTACTACAGAACAGCACGTGATCGGGCCATTGTGTTTGCATCATCAGTTATCGCGCGCGGTCGGCATAGCAAACAAAATTGTCGTAAAACGTTCCATAAATACACACGCGTGGGCTAAATACCGAAACATACTGTGAGTAAGCGAACAGAAATAGAAGTATGAAGATTGTCCATGCCATGGAAAGTTTAACGAAGTAGCGAGGCAAAGTTGAATAAATGCCGGAAGGGATTAGTTATGTACTTACGAAATCTACTTTAGATCTATGTAGATGTTAAAAAAAAAAAACAACATTCGATTGAGAGCAGGTGCGGCTGAAGATAACACCGTCACAAGTAGTAAATTCTAGTGGACCCTAAAATTTAGGCATAAAAATTCTCTTCCTTATAGTTACTCATATTTATTATAATGCTTTGATCATGAGTGATACACGAAAATAGAGGGATGGAACGTGGAAGATATTTTTAATGAAAATTCATTTTTCTTTCACTTGGTAAGACCCAGTGACAGTGGATAGCTGGAGAGAAACTCACAATGTAATGTGCAAAAACGAAATTTGTCGTTGACAGTCCCATGCATCGTTTTAAAGACTTATGCCAAGACTTAATAACATAACAAACAGTAATATTTTCGGACTTAGGTCTACAAGAATGCCAGCTTCCTTTTTCTAAAAATTACATTATTATTACAATATTGTGTATTTGAAATTATATTATTGCATTATACATCATCGTATTATGATATGATTATATGCATACGAGTATGAACGTAAAATATTGTAGATCTTCATTGTCACTGTAAATCTGACGAAAAATGTGTAGAGGTTATGTAGAGAGTTCATTGTGTCTCTATGAAAGATTATATCGATAAGCAAACAGTTTTTAAAAAAACAACCTAATATGAGGTAATACTTAAGAATAGTGGCACGAACGATAAAAAAAAAGGTGTAAATTTAAAATCCCCACTCGTATCAGTTTCTTTACAGATGCGCATATTTTTGGGAGCGCTAAGACCACGAAGAAATGTCAAGGAACCAGCCATCCATCACTCTGTCGAGTGCAAAGAGACTTTAGGAAGGCCAAGCAATTCACTGTAAATTTAGATCAGTTTAACCCCAATTTCTCCAGCACTATTATGGTAATTGTAAGATTCTGAGTACATTTACCTACTGTCCGCATTTCTGGAAACCTCAAAACCGCATTATGAAACTGAGAATTGTCACCCTAGGGCGTGTAAAGAGAAATAATAACGACGGAATTTTTGAAGAGTATTTGACACCCGCCTCCGCTGGTACTGTCACATCTTCATGAAAGTAGATATGACACTGTCAGCAGTATCATATCTTCACTAATTCACTAATGTAGATCATTATTCACTAGGAGATTCCTGTGTCTTTACAGACTTTCTGATGCTCTTTATATAGGGAAATGGTTTAAGAAAAAACAAAACTTGTTTTGAAGTTCCCCGGACAGGGTGGCCCGCTGTAGAGGGATTATGAATGTCGTCAACCAACCAACCAACCAACCAACCAACCAAACCAACCAACCAACCAACCAACCAACTAGCCGGCTAGCTAGCCAACCAATGACCAACCGACCGCCTGATCACAAAACCGCACTTAGGCAATAAAACAGAGAAGCATCATTTTGTGACGTGTGAAGAGGAAGAAGAAAAAGAAAACATAAGGGCAGATAAGTCTTCGACTATAGAGGGGATAATTTTGGTCGTCTCTGCCCCAGTTATCGGGATTGATCGAGGCGAAAAGATCGAACCGGCTGATGTCGTCACGCAAGGGGGAGATGGAGATAAAAAGCTACAGAGTGTCAACAGTTTAGCCGGCCTTGTGTCCGCGTGGCGGCCCCCGTGAGTTGAGGTTAGAGTGAATGATTGCCTCATTTCACCGCTCGCGAAGTTGACAAGCTCGCTCAGGCCACGCCAGTCAGCGACTTATTTAGGTCCCTTTATCACTCCTTTTTTTTTTTATTATTGTTTCTTTTTCTTTTTCAAGTTTTCACTTTATTTCATGTACTGAAAGTTGAACCAGAGAGGTTCGCGCCGGAGGTGTTTCTTATTGGTGATCTTTCAGTAGGTCAATACTATGGACCCTGTGTCTGATGGTATAGTCCATTTCTCCACAGTCGTGTCTTCGGTAAAGAATTTCCGGATGTGAGAGCCATTTTCTGGGTCATATTCAGAATTGAATGGATCTTGCAGGATAAGGACGAAAGGTATTTTGAGGCGTTAAATATTCGTGCCTCAGAAAATGCCATGGCATGTCTTGTCTTTCAAGATTAGTCTGTTATTATCTTGAGAAAGAAGTATACCACAAGACTGTGTGAGTATTTTGTGTAGTGGGTGTTATTTTTGTGGCTCTCTAACACAGATCTGCAGCAGTATTAGTTAGACCGTGGGAAGATTTGAGTTGTCAGACCTTTAGGGCCTGTGTGACCAAAAATAAGGAACAGCGTCATATTTTATGGTCAGTCTCTTTTGTCTGAGGTAAGGAATGTGATTTGGCCCCGGTTTATTTTGGAGGGATATTTCTTCGCCTTTCTAAAATGGATGTACAGTAGCAGTTATGAGCTTCTTGTAATTAGTCTCTCCATGTTTCAGAAAACCAGACGGCTTTAGTATAGAGTCCATCATTTTGCTTGAGTCCATTTAATGTCGAGGAATACAAGAGTCAGACATAATCATGTGTTCAGAGCTCTCTATGTATTGGATGATAAAGGATACTGTTGATTTCAAGCTCTCAGGAGCGTCAGTCTTTATTTCATCGAATATTTCTGACATTTGGTCTAATTTGGAAAAGTAAGCATTTCTCGGCTTGATGTGTGATGGTATATATGTGTCTGGAGTGCAGTAATGTGAAGTCCAGAATAAATATATATTGCGTCGGGAGATGTGCTTTTTAATCGTGTGTGAATCAAGTGGTACTCAGTTTATGCGTGCATAAGATAAGACATAAAGATTGTTTTATATTATATTATAATGTATATTATATGTTTGTCGAATAAATGAATCAGAAATGGTGACTTAGTGATGTTGTGACACACTGTGGTATGGAAGCTTAACATGTTAGCAGCTGCACGATTTCATTAAATCTTATTATGTATATCGATGAGACGGAAGACACGAGATTTCGAAAGTTTGCTATAGATCGAGTTTTAAAATATGTACATTTTTGACAGTAATTTACTTCTCAGTGTTAGCTTCTGAATGTCAAGATGAGGACCGGTTGCGCAATACAGTATTTCTAATTTTTTTTTTTTTTCGAATGCATTTCTCTATGAGTAAGCCCGATGGCTATCAATGCATAACGTTTCAGTGTAGTTAGGAAACTTGATCTAAAGCTCGCCAATCATCCAACTCATTCGAATAGAGGGTCACTGTTTGCTAATTTCAGATGTGACTAGCATAGTGTTGTGAATGAAACTGTAACAATGTTTACGATTTTCGATGACAAGAGTCACACCTGATATGGCTGTAGAAAGATTTCGATCTTCTAAAAATATGTATTGCAATGCGACCTCTCATTAATTATACACTCGTACCGTTCAAGCAGAAAAATTCTTTTCTTTACAGCTTTCAAGTTTGATGAAAAATGAAACAACACAACATGAAAGAAGTGATATGCTGGAACGTTGCACATAAAATTCTGTGTCCGGAAAAAGTGCATTGAATAAGCTTTACCGGTATTTAATGAAGTTGTTCGGTTTAATTTAGACTTGGAATGATCACATCAGATGATTGAACGTATTCGGTTTTCTGCATCAGTGATCCGTGGAATGATTCTTTCAGTTCAAAGCCTGTCTCCATGCAAATTAAAAGTCACGGATATCAAAGGACAGGCTGCGATCAAGCCGCACTAATAAGAACCATGTTTCTAGTAAGCAATGGCTTGTGCCATAAAATACAGTGTCTAAGCTGAGCTTGTCTGTTACTTGGGCTGGACTGATCATCAAATGATCATGGGTTCGATTTTCTTAACGGTCGTGTTTTTACATACACTGGGAAATTATTTCACTCACATTGAGATAAAGTCATTCCTTCATTCTTATTACTTGAATACATGTCTATGGGCAGTGGAAACTGTCCTCAAATGCGTGTTTCCCAAAAGAGCTTAGACTTATAATTGATGCATGTTGTGGTCTGCTAAGCTAACAGCAAATGATAGCAATAATGAAGCAGCGTGAGCCAATATCATAGGATGAAAGATTTAAAAACGATACTATTGTCAGTGTTAGAAATCATCAGTACTGTGATTGCTATCTCGAAATAGCGGCGATTACAACCACAGCAGCAGCAACGGCAATCCCAATAAATGACAGCAGAAAAATAGATCGTTCATTAGCCGCTACAGGGGGACTAGCTCGAACTACCGCTCCAGGGGACCAGTCCCTATATTGTCTTTCGCATTTGTTAAGTATTCAGATCATAATATGTGAATAAACTGATACAGAATGTAATATGCCACATAGAATCATAGCATTAGAAGTAATCGTAATTGCAATTTTTGATTCCCCCAAAAGCAAGCTATTATTGGCTGACCTTCTGTGAGGAAATCCATATGGAATATTTCGATCTCACATAGATCTGAAACTCAACATAAATTACTTTGTTAGCAGCTTAATTCTAAGTTCAGAGCACACTTACTCTCGTATTACTGTAACATTACATTTGACTCTTTCTGATGTTTTGGAAACAGATTTAGTTTGTGTGGTTGTTTTATTCAAAGTCTAATGGAAGAAACAGAATCGTAGCCTTGTGTAAGGAAATTTACCTTTTTTTTTATCCAAAGCTCGTTCTTTCACAATTTCTCGCGTACGCTCGAAAATGTTAAATGTTTTCGCCGTCAGAGAAATCTTTGGATGGCCTTACGTGCGGTTTAGGATTCTTCATTACATGTGGCGGTATAAACTGTAACAAGTGATAATTCTAATTGTTTGTTCGTTTATATATTTGACTTTCACGTTCCTTATCAGTTTAGTCATGCCGTATAAGACGTGAGGCTTGAACTCTGATAGGAGGATGTCTCTTAAATATCTCAAGAATGTCCACAGAGATACCCTTTCATTAGCAGGATTCAAACCCGAGACCTTTCGAACCAAAAATCAAAGCTTTCCATTTCTCGGTCACCCCGTCGGCGAAGATAATAATAATATCATCAATGATAACAATCAACGACAACAACGACCCGCAAGATCTGGAACGCGACGTAGGGGATCGCACACCGCGAGCTTGTAAAGTAATCTACAGAACCATTAAGGATCCAAAATTGCTCTATTACTAGCATTAGGGTCTGCTTGGGCTCAGCGGAAGGCGTGAAACCCGATATGCTAATAATAATATCCGGGCCGTAGATATATGGAGTTGTAGCAAGATGCTGAGCGAACGCTATGATAAGGACGGCCTGTACATATGGCATAAACTGTGGTAGATATATGGATTGAACGTTGGAAAATTTAGACAAGTGCTTTACAGAATTACAATTCAGGAATTGAAAATGAGATAGTTGAGAGATTTTAGTTATAAGATCTAATCCCTTACGGACCTTTATTGCAGAGGTAGGCATGTGCATATGGCATTCTGTGATATTACAATCATAATATTGGACTTTACAAACTAGAATCAGATGTTTATTTCACAATAATTCTATAACATGCAATACCATTATAACATCATAGAAATTCTAATTGCTTGTGTTTATCTAATCTCAGCCATAACACCATAAGAGATACGAACTTGAAATTGAAAGCTGTCTATCGTGTCGAGAAGCCACTTTATGCACAACCTTTCGGGAGAAATTAAAAAGGAAAAAAAAACAACAGCTTCAGCGATAAGATATTACGATATTCAGGGTATAACGTCATGTCCAAACAAAAAATGTGTGATTTAGTTGGAAGTTGCTATCAAGAGGACCCAGGAAGACTCAAGTAGGCTCAGTCAGTTACATAACAATCTGGTTCCGGCTTCTGAGTTTGGCAGAGTTTAGTGCTTGTGTGGTTAATGGAGCTAATGATTCGACAGAGTGCCTAATAAATGGGAAAATATGCGATAAGATATTCTAAAGATTACTTCTAAATTGCCCTTTGAAACAAAGACCTCATAAAAAAAATAGCGCGGCAGATTTTTCGCAGCTTACTTTTAAAGAGAAGGAAGTACACGCTTAAGATTGCGAAAGACTTTCAGGAATGGTGAAGTAGTGTATCGAATTTACTTCCCCTGGTTGATTAGAAATATGATTCCTTTATATCTTTTTCATTGATTGTTTTCTTCACAAATAAAAGAAAATATTTTGACAATCTGTTAATGTTCTCGGTCGGTAAGGGTCGCCATTGCCTTTCTCAATTTCCTAGCTCTGTATTGTGCATGACTAGATGACAGTTATATTGTTTCGCAAATGTAGCCAAGAGAACCAAGAGGATTAAAAACAAATTCTGTGCAAAACCTTCACCTATTTCCTTTAACAGGATCTTCATAGCAGTAACGGAATCCTGGCTCTTTTTCCTTGTCCTCTGTGACATTCAAGTTTTATGGAAATGGATGCCAAGAATCTTCAGCAAAACTTCTGGTTTTTTTTTTCCTTTTTGAAATCAAGCATGAAGTTAGAAATGCTGATTATTACATCTAGAGAAACAAGGCCCAAATAGCTGTAGTAAAAGAAAATATGTTAAGTTATCAATATTCTTGAGGAAATTTCTCCTTCGTTAACAAATTGGTTTTTCCAAAAAGAAAATAAGAATAAAAAGAATTGAAACAGCTGCATGACGTAATTTGATTCTGCCAGTTAATTTCCTCCGGGGATAATCTGCTTCCGTTTCGGAATCAGTTTCTTTGTGATATGGACCCTAGGGCCTTTTCGTAATCTCATTAAGCATTGTGACGTCAGAATGCGGATAGTAAATAAAATTTGTGTTGCAAGCTTGGTGTGTTCCGGAATGTGAAGGGACGTGTTTGTCATGCATTGTGAGGGATAGTGAGTTGTTAATGTTTTTTGTTAGATGTTGCCAAATTCCCAACAATCGACAACACACTACACATATCAACAATACAACTGGAGGGGAATATGTATATCATAATCATTGTCTTCAGCGGGTATCATTGTAATTATAGATATGTGCAGAGGAGAAGAAGAAGAAAGATAAATACATTGAAAACATCGATTTAATCAGATTTAATCAAGTTTTAATGAGATGATGGAAAAAAGTGATATTTAATGATGACACTGTATCTCTTCGTTAGGGCTATAACGAAAACACAACGTTTGTATTATGTATATTCATGATACACCTCATTATCATCGTCTTTATCATAACGGCGGCCATTTATCATGGACGACGGTCTTTCGATAATGCTGTAAGAGGAATATTGAACAAACTTTTATACCACCCGCAAAATATAGCTTTGCTACTAAGGGTTTATTATCCCTATCGTCATGATATTGATATCACTGTCTTCATGATCATTGTCATTATCAGTTTGCATTTAAGAAAAGAGGCATTCTTAAAACGCTCACATGGTAAAATTTAAGAAGATTTAAGCTCTTAAACCAGAGACAGTCAGCTGATACAAAATGAGGCGAATTCCAAAAATCGCCAATATTTGAGGATTCTTCCCTGTTTCTCGCTAAGGGCTTAGTTATCATCACCATCATCATCATTATTTGCAAAACATTTATCCGCACTGGAACTAAATAAGTAAGGCAAAAAAACTATAACAATTTAACAAATTTAATACACTAATTTTCGGACTGGCGTCCTTCTTCAGATGTAGGAAATAAATAAACTATTATTATAATTATTATCATTTAGAGGACCATGCTCGGGCTGTCAATACTGGCCTAAATTAGATTTCTCTTCCAGACTGTGTCGGTCAAGAATCACAATATGAATGACAGGCCCACATAATTTAATAACGTTGAGTGCTCGTTATTTGTCAGAATTAGAATTTTTTGAGTGATTTTCTAATTACTTGGGGCTTTTTTAATCCCTCCCTTGACAGCTACATTTAATTTAAATTGACATTACCTTCAAGATATTTTTCATTGAAAGTGGAATTTAACAATTAAGGATGATTGTATATTATGTAAGATTTTATTCGCTTAAAAACATAGTAATTACTGCTTTGATGTCTGTCTGTCTGTCTGTCTGTCTGTCTGTCTGTCTGTCTGTCTGTCGGTCGGTCGGTCGGTCGGTCGGTCGGTCGCATTATCCTGTATTCGGAATTAGAAACAGTCTGATAAATTGATAAATAATCGAAGAGTTGCCTTCCTCTAATTCGGTCCACTTTAAAATTGTTCGTTTTCCATTCTCTCTTGTATGATTCTCGAATCTCTTTTTCTGCCTTCTCCCTCATCCTCATTAAGAATTAACTATGGCTCGGTTAGATTTAATACGTTTTGTTTCCCTTACCCCCTCCTCCTATTTCTTTCTCACGTTTCTCTCTCTCTCTCTCTCTCTCTCTCTCTCTCTCTCTCT
>JAWQUT010000026.1:1602783-1621948 GCA_033807755.1 Ellobium chinense | reverse complement strand
TCAGCATAAAAAACGCTTTAAAAGTATTACTCCTGGTTTTGAAGTCCTCATCGCCTTTTGCCCTCTGACCTCGGGGCTTTGACCCAGTTTAACCCCCCGTGATTGATGAAGATGTATCACTCCGCAGTTCTATATTTAGAGCAGTCACGGGACTTGTTCTCTTCCCCTTCTCCTTTCCTGCGCTCTCTCTCTTTTTGTGTGTGTGTGTGTGTTTTATCGTGTCACACCTGTCATCTCGCAGAATGTTATACCAAGACATTACATTTTATCTACAGGAGACTCGTAAGACAAGCCACAAAACAAAACAAAAAAATATTGGAGAGGAGCAACTGAACTTGTTAATCAAATTAGCTTTCCGAAAGAAAAAAAAAAAGGTAGCCAGGAGCGGAAATGACGTCATGATTTATCCGGATAGGTTTTAATTAACGGTTTTGTGTCATGGTTATTTTTATTCAATTTCTTAATAGGACGTCAGCCGAGTAACTAATAAGGTGTGTGAGATTTGATCTGGGAAAGCAAATGATTTTCCGCCACCTTAAATTAAAAGGATGCGGTTGAAAAGAAGGAGATGGTGGGTGGGAGCAAAAGGATGTTTGGGGTAGAAGGAGAGGCACATCTGCAAAATGTTTTTAAAGCTTAACTATCTGCCTGTGATTGCGGTTTTGTCGTTGTGGCTTAAATCTGGTGTCATCTTCCTTGTCATTACTGTTCGTTTTTTGTTTCGCCTTCATTATTTTTCTTGCTAATCTCCGTGCTCTAACGGTTAGAGAAAATCGTGAAAATGAGTATTACGATAAGAATATTATATTATGTTATATAGCAGTAGGAACAAACTTTTATGTCTACCCTTACAATGTGACAAATGATCTTAACAGTCCCCGAAGGGGTTGATGTTATGCTTATCTTTTCCACGCCTTACTTACACACACCCTCGTCTATGTTTGAGATCCGCCTCTGATGACAAATGACAAGCCATTAAGCCGGAAAAGGAATACGAGAGACTTACGCTTCATAATATGTCATTGAGGCTGTCATTTACCTTCTTTGCCTTCCTCGTAGGAAAGTAATTATTGTGATTTTGAATAATAGCTTTCGGATTTATGTCACTAGATCTACTCTAAGAACAATACTAAAGTGGGTGAGACAGCCATTAAAAAAAACGACTGTGATTTTTTTCCCCTTTAGATCTAGTAGAACGGTGATGGGACCTTTTGTTCAGTGATTGTGTTGCGGATTTAAGTGGTATAAAGAGGTTCTTTCTTGATTTTTTTTTGTCGGAATTATTATCAAAATCGCCATATTTACCCTGGCTCAGGTCCGGTAGTGTGCGAGATTAGGAATTAGTGGGGAATATGGTGTCGTGGGAGCGAGGTTTTTTTAAGTGAAGGATGCTAGAGCCGTTTAGAAACTTTGGAAAATTGAGACATAGTTGGATTTCGAAACTAGGAATCCCTAGGAACCGTCTTAAATTTCAAGTTTACTTTATATTCAAGTTGGTATAAAACTAGATCTTTGCGACAGATTATTTCTACATACACGTACGTTAATAGTAAATCAGTCGAGGTTATAACACTTGCGTAATTCTTTCTGGTGATGTCTCGCCAGGGCAGCGCTAGAATAATGAGGATTTAGTTCAGTTATTTAATACAGTGAACTTTTATTACGAGTACGTCTGTTCTCCCAGGGTCAATCGAAAGATTCAGAAAATTAGTCTCCTCTGGAAAGCAAATTGTGGAAACAGAATTGTTTCCAGAAATAAAATTGTTGAATGGGGTATTTCGTAACGTACAACTAACGACGGACGTAACTATCGTTCTGCAGCTTTCACAGTTTGGGGAAAGATGAGAAGAGAGAGAGAGGAAGGGGTGGTCTTAAACATTACTCACAGGGAAGAGAGTAAAGATAGTTAGACCCTGCAATAAACTGAGCAGTTTATTTTGTTAGAGATCGTTTATTTTCAAGTTCGGATAACTTACGGACAGTTACGGCAGAGGTAGGCATACGCATGTGACATTTTCCGGTGTTGCGATGGTATGGGAAATTAACTTGTGATTCTAGTTTGTGACGTGAAATATTTGGTAGTGCCAGAGAATGCTATGTGTTCATGCCTACCTTTGCCATAAACACCGTAAGAGATCCGAACTTCAAAAGAACGTTTAACTATTGTTATATGGACTGAGGTGTGACTCTACACTGTGACATACCAGTGATCATGACTCCACAACATGTTACTAAGACCAGATACTGTTAAGATGATATTGGAAAAGGGGTTAGTGATATCTTTAATAATAACCACGAGGAAAAAGTGGCAGATGTAAACAGACAGATGAAGAATAAAACCAGATCCCTTGTTATCCATTTCGGGGGTGTTAGCGTAGAATATCGTATAATTCTATTTGAGTCATCTAAAATACGGCCTTTTACCTCAACACTAATTATATTGCACACGATATCATAAAATTACATGCCCAGATACACAGTGGGTTATTCTTACAACCACGTATGTACCGAACTGGAATACAATTGAGTGTCGTTGCGAGAGATGTATGTTCAATGCGTCATTTTGATGACGTACTAAGGATTGTTATCTGAGGTAAGCGCCGTGCCACTTTGGGTCTGGTGAGTGTTATGTTAGATCAGTGAGAATTTATACGTAATGAACACCGACGGTACTGAAATGGATTATCGACCTTATAAATCTCCATTCACATTATTACTCAGATATACATTTTTTTCCCCACAATTTTTGTTCTTTCGAGCCGTCATTTATTTTGTAGTAAAGTACTCGATTTTGTTGTATCGTAATCCTTTCCCTACGCCCTTTTCTTTGCTTAAACACTGACGTGCTCATTCTTTTACGGCCAAATTGAGTTCGTCCATTTGTAGATCGGCAATGTGTTCCTGTTACACTAGAATAGAGTTCATCTTTTTCTCTTGTCGCATTGGTTGGTTATGTGGCGCTATTTATAGCCTCTTTTCCTCCACTCCGTTATGCAGTATAGTCTTATTTGAAGGCTTCAAAACAACCCAAGAAGGATTCCAGATGAAGAATATCAGGGATGGAATCGTTGTTAGTTTTGTTAACAAAAATCCTATGGTCTAGACCCTGAATACATCATATGCGCGTGATTTTTCAGTTTCATAGTTATGAAGGGATAGTGTACTTATCAATTCAAACGGTAAGTGAGCTATTTAAGCATCATGGAATGGAAAAAAAACAAAACTACGTTTTTGGTTATGACCCAGTCTAGCTACTTTTTGGCGCTAACATCATCATTGCACTGAGGAGATGCTCATAGATGCTCCAACCCTCGCTCCTAAAGTTGCCTCAAAGACTACTTGGTTAAGTTGACACCTGATTGAGAGTAGCTACAGTTCCTTTCAGCAATTCTGCAGTATTCCCCCCACTTTCTCCTCGTGCGCCTCACTGCAGAGTTGCTGTCCCAGACTATCTTCTGCTCTTTCTGGCCATAGTGTTTATTCCAGAAGTGCTGACCGGTGCCAGATGGAAAAAGTGATTTTTGTAGAGGGAGGGGGGTGGAAAGGATAATCACGTTCTTCCGTGATTTATGTGAGCAGATCAATATAGATAAACGGAAAATAAGCGAATAGACGAAGAGAATGGGAGAAAGGAACTCCAGGCAGTTCAGGACCAGACGTTGGAATGAGGCTTATAAAAACAGTTAAGAGGAATATAAAAAAAACAACTGGATTATTCGGTACAGATATGATTTTTATGATTAATGCTCCCATCTCCCAACCTATCACGTAAGACATAATATATATTCCAGCGTATATTTATGATTGTTTACTCCGCGAACGCCTAGAGGATGATAGAAATTTATTACATCGTCTGGTCTAACCAAGAACATCCATCATAATACATTCTTCATCAGCGAAGATAGTGATTTCAATTAAGAATATGTGATGTTCATCTTGTTGTTATTGTTGTTATCGTTCTTGTTGTTGTTATTATCGTCGTCGTGGATATTTCTACTGTTTTTGCTGCGTTCATCTATTGTTCTCTGTGTTTTCCCTTAAGATGACACGAGTGAGAATAGAGAGAGATACTCTGTGATACTTAATCTGCTGACGTTTTTTAAAGTTTTTGAAGCGGTTTTCAGTCGTTGTTTCATCGTCTGTTGTTTCATCCACAATGTTTGATCTACTACTACGTACATATATATATATATATATATATATATATATATATATATATATATATATATATATATATATATATATATATATATACACACTCTTGTGTTTGTAAATATAGTCCTGTAGTGGTCGAATTAAATAATAAAATTAAATTACGGCAGCAATAAGAATAATGTACAGTAAAGTGGTATAATCTAAGTCTGTATTTAGCAGAAATAATAGTAGTCGTCTAAAAGACTATAAATGTGGAATAAAAAATTATTAGTTTTATCGCTCTCTCAATTAGGTCATCTTACAAAGAAAACAGAAATGTATCTGTTCACCTATTTTTGAATAAGGATTTGACTAGTCAAACTTAAAATTAATGTATATCTTTTGTTTTGAAACATTTTGCCACTGAGCTTATTTAGTTTTGAAACTTTAGTATTTTTTTTTCGGTCGCGTATACAGATAGCCTGTCGTCACTTTCCATAAAAATCCTCACGTATATCTACTTTCCGATTAAAGTAAAAGAGAGTTCTTCATTACTGATATCCGATTCATAATTTGCTCAACAAATTATAGTCTAGACAAAATATTATCTAGCGGTACCGTATTTGATTATATTATGAAATGTCACGAAACGAAAATGTCCAAGCACTCTCTCACCTCGTGCTTGGTTTTAAGGTTAGCGGCAAGGGAAAGGAAAGAGATGGCACACATAAGATAGTTCTGAGTAGATAATGATAATGTCTAGCTATTATCCAAAGCGTGTCTTCTCTTCCTTACCACGCCCTTGACCTTAAACCAGCCAATGAGTGGGAGAGTCCTTGAATATTTCCGGAGAAGTAATATTATAAACATCTCAAAGTCCACCTTTAAAACTTTGCAATTTTCAGCTTTTTTTTTATGCCAGGTTCCATTTACAACAAAATCGTCTCTCACGTGAAGAATTAATCTTGAGATCTTATAAACACTGCACAGCCTACGCAAGATTACGATTTGAAGGCTACACTACTGTTGTCGTCGTAGTTTGTTTCTTTAGAATATCTATTTCGCATTTTAAAGTTCTACTTAAAAACCAAGATCACAACATACAGCAAAGGAATAATTAATGTATAATCCTATCGTAATAGCCACCAAGATTATTTTTCTTTTTGAAATGAAAGGCGAGCTGAGTTTCTGTGATGAATTATTTCTTTCGCTTGAGATCCTGAAATATAAAAGGACAAGCATTTCCTGCCGTTGCTCTACGTATGCTGATCAGTGGAAAATAATCAGTTTTTAATGTAAGCGACGTGTCCACTATCAGATTTCAATATCAAATGTGATCATTTTCTCTTGTGCAGTGATGGATATTGAATTTTGCTAAAGCACGGAGGATGTGAAAATTCTGCTGACAGCTGTTTTGACACTAGTTACATTATATGCACTTTAAGAAGGGTCACAATGTTGTTCTTCTCATTAACCATTTCGCTATTACAAACTCGGGTTCGCACGCGACGTTTTTGTGCCACATAATAAGCAGAACATGAGAATGCATTGTAGTACAAACGGTGTTAACAACTGTCAAAATATTGGATACATCGTAGCTGTATTTAAGAAGTGTTACTGTTCTAGTTTTTCTCCGTAACTGTTTTGTTATTCCTTGCCGGATACGCGCTCTCCATTTAATGCTGTAACTTTACTGGGTTTTTTACTTTTTTTTTTTAAACCTCGGCTGCTTCTCCTGTTGTATCTATGGGTCAGTAGGTCTAAACGAAGGGCTTCCAGCCGTTCTTAGTTGGCGTACCCCATTGACGTCACTAGACTAACTCGTGTATCCCTGTCTTAAACTCACTCAGCTGTTCTCTATCAAGTGAAATAAGGTCATTCAGTATCTTATATCATAATTGACAAGTTACGCTCTCTGCCTACCCTGTGGAATTTGCATGACGTACCACTAGGGGTACACGCACTCCAGATTGGAAACCCCTGGACAAGATGGAACGTAACGATTGTGACAGTGAAAGTCACATCATATTATGCAGCACTGTCACGGACGTGACAGGGCGAGCTGAGGTACAATGGAAAGAAAGGGAAAACAACATAGCCCACTCAACATTGGTGATCGCAACTGCCTGGGGCCATTGACAGCGTTGTAAGGTCAATGAGTGGCTTTTATCCAATGATTTACTGTCTATTCACAATACAGTGGTTTATTAATTGAATATGAAAATGCCGATTAAGAGGAAGTTTGGGATTAAACTGAAGAGAAGAGTTATTGAGAGTGAGAGGCAGCCGTGTGAATAGAAAGAGAGTGGTGTAACCTTACTTTCAGCCATAAAATGATGAGTAGAATGAAGTCACCAGTTTGTTTTCTTCATAACGCGCTAGCAATACAGTTTATTTTCTTTCTTACCCGCTGACATACAGATTGTTTCTTCCTAACGCACTGGCTTACTTCATACTCTTCAGTTCTCCAGAGCGGAGTGTATGACAAAAAATGTAAATACTGTACACTCGAATCTATTTTAATGGCTATCCTTGGGAACCTAGGGAAAAAGTTGATATTTAAGGAGACGGCAATTATGCACCGGTCTAATAAAAATGAGAAAAGTGAATTCTGTTGTGTGAAATATGTTTGCAAGTAACCGAACTTGTGATTAAGCGAAATGCAACTCGGAGCAGTCGACTATGAAATTCGTCAATTCAATTATAATTCAATTTGAGATGTTGCTCCAAGCATCCCATTAACCAGATTCCCGATTTAATAGAAACTTCCGTTCGGCGCCACCGTGTGTTGCAATCAATTTATTATTATTGCATTGTAAGCGATATTGCCGAAGGCGGCAATAATTATTGTACATAGCTTATTGGGGGATTAGCATAACAAAAAGAATAGGCTGCACTATAGGGATATTCGCATCGCCCGCTTTATTGATTTTCTGTTGTTACTAATCAGTTGGCCGCACTCTTAGGTCACATACTGCAATAAGGATTCGTGAAACTAGTAAGCGATTTGAATAGGGTCGTTCCTAAGTAAATGTAGAATTTATTGTGCGATGCTTGTTTTTCCCGTCAAATGGAGAGTTTAAGCTATCATCCTTGGGTTTTCTGGTACCGCTCAAATAGACAAATTGAGAACTTTCGCTTTAACGATGGAATCTCTTATCATTGTAAGAATTACATTGGCTCAGCATGTTAAACGCCACCAAGGGTGTATTCAGCACTGGTGCACTAATGTAATTACAACGATGGTAACATATCGTATCGTTAATGTGCAAGCTCTCAAATACCAGTGAGGCAAAACTTCTCCAATTCATTATGAACTCAGTTCACCAATTGCTTAAGTTTATGTTAGTGCCGCTCGAATAAAAGTGCCATTTGAGTCGTTTCTAACTAATTATATACCTTAATTTTCGAATATTTCAAAGCAGATAGAAGTATACCGTACTTACCACCCATGTGGCTTCCGGTATTGCCCAATTAAGCCTTGTCTACGGGATTAACCTATCTCGCTCCCTCCGCCCTCCTTAAGTGAAAAACTTCACAGGAAAGAAAGGCAGCGATTCCGGGTTTTAAATTTCTGTCGAATCGCTCTGACTGGGCGCGTGAGTAGGGATCGGGTGCGGTAGTAAACATGTCAGATTACAGGGCTGGGGGTGATATCGCACGGGGGTGAGCTGCACCAGATGTGACAAGGTTCTGCTCACCCTGCTAGGATTAGGATTGTCCGTGATATGGTTGCAGAGGCGTTGCCAGCCAGGTGGGTGGGTCGGAGGAGGGGAGTGGTAGGGGGAGGAGGAGGTTTGAGTTTAATAAGTTTAACAAGTTTATTTAACTGTAACCCAGACATTATACATACATATATATATATATGTAGGCAACGGGACGGTACACGGTACAGATTGTAAAAAAGATCTATGTACAGTACTGACATACATAACAACTAGACAAGGCATACACAGTTATAGCTTCATTCGCACTCACTCTCGTTCATTAAGCAGTACATATACACACCCCACACTTGCTCACTATATACTTCCACTGCAATGACTAGTTTCTGTATAATATTATTATAACAAAGAGTGCCATGACTTCTCAGAAATCTATAGCTATTCTATTTAGTGAGTTAGACTATTTATTTTTAATGAAACTTTAATAGTACAGTTGTTAATCCTCCCCTCCCCCGCCCTCACCCCTTTTTGACACAGCATTTCGAGAACACGCCTTGAAGAAAAATATATTATTTAAGAGATAGAATAAAGTTGTTGTTTTTTTTTCTTTTTCTTTAATGCTTCAGTAACTCTAGCACTTTTGTCTTCTGAAAACGTTATCAAGAGACTGTAGTTTTATCCTCATCTAGCAACAGCTTACTTATAACATAAATAGTAATATAGTATTATAATATCATGACAAATTCTTTTTGCTAGAGCTTCATAGGGACATTCTTTGTTGTTGTTTTTAACTTCGAAACACGCGTGGTCGGCTTTTTGCTATCTTTTACCGTATCAACCCACATCCGGGTCAGAATACCGGGCTACGCCCTTGACAGCGCGGACTAATTGTATCGGACGGAGTGTTATGTGTGGGAGTGTGCGATGCACGTGCAGGGTCGTTTTGTGGGTAAGCAAGAAAACAAATACTCCACATTTCAGAATAACAGTTATTGGTGTTTTGAAACAGTGTACTTGTATACATAATTTAGACGTATTTTTCCCCCCACGGATTAGATTCTTGTTGTTGTTATAGTTTATGTGTTAGGTAGGTTCTTACCTGTCAGTAAAAAGTATTATAGTATATATTGTTTTTAGATGGGTTCTTGCTCATCAGTACATAGTATTATAGCATAGACCATTGTGTACAGTACACTTATAAGATGAAGTTTCTGTACTCAAACAATATCACGGTCGTGATGGAGATGATTTAGAGTTTAATAATTCGTAATTTAATCTATGTCAGAGTCAGGTTTCTGATTTATAAACATTATCACGATCAGTTTCTGAATGGGTGGATAGCAGTATTATCTAGCGTAACCGATCTGCATACTGTGTGCAGTGTACACGTTTTCTCGGTTGTAATCAGTCTGGCTCCACCCCGAACAACACGATTACGTTATAACCTTCTGAATAGAGATCGAATATCAAGCTATATGCGGCGTGCCCTTGCTAATTCCGTGTCTGTTTCAGGTTTAAAATAGTTGAATTTCATTATGCGATTTGAGTGAAGAAAATATTATTTGCACTGATAGATGTTGCCAGTAATAGAGGTTTCCATTTTAAACGTTGCGTTCGCCTTGATTGTGTCCTGAAAATGCTTGAATGTCGTGAGCGGTTTTTTTTTTTTTTTTAAAATGTGCAAAATTAGAATTTGGCTTTAATGAAGCTGTCTGACATTTTGGTTTTATAGATTATGCTTACCTTTCTTCTTTGTTCTTCTCTCTCTCTCTCTCTCTCTCTCTNCTCTCTCTCTCTCTCTCTCTCTCTCTCTCTCTCTCTCTCTCTCTCTCTCTCTCTCATTCTTATTTTAAGTCGCCTCTTCGTAAGTTTGTCTTCATCCTTTTCTTCCTTCCTCTTATAAATTCCAAATTTCTTTTTTTTTCTTTTTTCCCCCCATTTTGTCTACTTAAAGGCTTTAAAAAAAACAACAACTGTACAATCTTGTGATGCCATCTACCGTCAAAACATCATTAAAACACCCAGTTGCCCTTGTGAAATCACGTATTTTGTTACTACCACACATTGATTCATATTTAAGCGGATCTCGTATTTAAGCCTGGAAAACCATGGAATCTTCTCGCCTCGTTTGTGTTAGTACTGATAGTATTGTGTGTGGTCTCAGAGGTTAAGGTATTATTAGATAGCTTTATATTCAAGTCGAGATCTCCTACGGACCGTAATGGCTAAGGTAAGGAAGAGCATAATATAATGCCATTTCCTAGTTTTGCGATCACATTGCATGTTATGAATTAGATGTGAATTTCATATCGTGATTCTAGCTTGTAACGTGGAATACGATCGTAGCACCAGGATATGCCATAAGTTCATGTTTACCTCCGCCTTAGAAGTCTGGAAGAGATTTGAACATGAAAATAAAAGCTACTATTACGTGCCATAATGCTCAAGGTTTTCATCCTTGAAAGCAGCTTAGGGGTAAAAGAAGACTTCAGCCACTACTTACACAATCGCAACAACAATAACACCAACAATAACATCACCACTACCACCACCACCACCACCACCAACAACAACAACAACTAAATCGGATTCAGAATCTTGTACCTATAGCATAAAGTATTGATCGCACCTCAGCATTTCTTGCGGAGCGTTTCCACCATAGCCATTTAAATCGCCCATCTTGATGGGAAAGCACTTATATTCAGAGAGGCCGAAGAGGATAGAGCAAAAGCGTGGAACGGAAATCAAGTGGTGGAAAGTTTGTTCATAATTCGTGATTTGAATTTTCATTATACTTTTTTTTTTTCAAATCTGTGAAAGCCGAGTTTTAAATCGATTATAAAGACTGAAACATTTCCTTGTCGTTGTTTATGATAACAAGAAGTTAATAAACGGTTGTAGAGGTAAGGCAGGTCCTCCTTAATAATAAAGTCCATCCAGGAACCCGTGAAGTATGACAGGTGATGAAGTTTATACACAACAAACTTCAAGCAAGTTCTCCATGAAATGGTTCAATTCATTATCTTTGTTTAAAAGGAGTAGAAAATGTTTTCAGAAATGATGTAACATCTTGTTTATAGTGAATTTTAACTTGAAATCGGGATTCTTCAACAGTTTTGACATTTTTGAAAAAAAAAATTATGAAAAAGTTTATCAGGAAGAATCACTTCAGCTTTACTTCCCTTTATCTCAAAAGAAATCGGACATGACAAATATTTGAGGGCAAAAGAAAAGCATTCTGGAATTGAGAAATGTGGTGAGAGGATGGCAAAATTCCAGTTTGCATCTCTTGTTCAGTGTGAACGGACATGATTTCGTAATTGCAGGATTAAGTGAAAGAATAACAAAAAAAAATTGTTTGTATGCAAAAACACAGAGACAGACAAGAATGAACAAGGATGGGTTTGAATTGGAACGTGGGAACTCCGGAGAACGAAGCCGCAGAGCAGTGCGCAGAAATACATAACAAAGGCGATGGGGATACTCAAGTATCCGGGTATATGTGAGTTTAGTGTGTTGGAGATATCCATAAGTGAACGTGTTTTTGTATAGATTATCAAAAGCACTAGTGAAACCTGAGTTTGTATATTGGAATAAAAGTTCTTTCTCGTGGAAATTGATGATGATGTAGGATCTGATGAGTGAAGTGAATGCTGTATTTCTGTTAATGAGTGTGTCGTACTTGTGCTTATTTGAACCGGTAATATATTAACCAATAGCACCATTCCAGCATTTTGTGGACTAATCAAGTATAATTTGATGACGAGCGAGATAAGAAGACCAAGATTTGTCACCATGACGCAGAGGCTGGCAAAGTTTCATTTATTAGTGACTCAATTCGCGAAATGTATGAGTAATAATTTGTAACTGACAATAATGCGCTATGCAATACAATACAATAAAAAACAAGGTGTGGGCGTATCTAATGGAATCTTAATTTGTTGCGGAAGTACCCAGTATTCGTGCCTGTGCGGTGATTATGTGTGAAGCCATTATGAATGATTCCATTACAAACTCAGCGGTATGCGAATGCATGGTGTGATGTTGGAAATAATGAACTGGCTCTGGAGCGGATCTAATCTACGAACAATTTTCAAATTTGGCTACATAATGTCATATATTATAACTTGTTATATATAACTAAGTCATTACTATAGTATAATTACACTGCGGGCATTAGTACCTAAAATACGTCCATAAGTAAACATTGGCTGTTTAAAATAATTATAGAATGGAATGAATACGCGCGTGTGCCTGTGTATATGGGTAGAGTAGGATTAAAACCTTATGACGCAGCTCAGAATAGTGATGTGGTTATGTAGAAGCAAACGGTAGTTATAGGTAACCTACCTACACTACTGCCATCAAGTAGGTGTAAACACAAGCTTACTTTCATTATAGATAGTCACGTAGCGTATGTGTGTGTGCATCAGGCTTACAACTTAATACAGATATCCTTTTTAGAACCGCAACTTCAACAAGGGCCGGCATTACTAATCAGCGGGGAGTGTCGACACGTCGGGGCGCTGGTGGTGGTTCTTGATCTATTTTTAGCCCCACGCGCTGTTTTCCCCGGTTTCGTCGTCCTACCTTTCTCAACAGATTTTACCAACTGCATCCACTCGCATTTGTGTATGGTTACTGTGTGTAGGTTTGTTAGATCTCACTATAATTTCTTTCTTTTTCTGTATGTTTTCGCTTGATCCCAAGAGTGTTACTTAAAGTTCAAAGGATTGCTTTTCAGAATTCGGCAGGATTTCCATTTCCTTCCTCGGAGTGTTTAAATAACGATTTAAGACTGTGTTTTAGATTGATGGTGAGGACACCTGTGTACAAGCCCTTGAGAGAAGATGACAGATTTATTCTCACACAGGCATCTTTTTTTTTTTCTTATTTCACAATATGATCAGTTGTATGTGGGTTTGATATTCAAGCTGACTCCCATATTCAGACCTGTGTTCGGGAGAAAGATTTATGATGACTTGCATTTAACGAAGTCGAGTTATGTTTTCATCGAATGTTTCAAGCACGATTTCAAGCTTGTTGAATACGCTGTATAAACACAATCTTTGTTGATAATGTATGTGAGTATAGGGAAGGCAGAAGAGGTCTAGGCTATTACTTAACGCTACTGATTTATAGACTTAGAGTGATTGATTTAAGAGCTTGAGGCACTTGTGAACTTAAAACTACTGAGAATCTCAGCGTTACTGATTTAAGAACCTAAACATCCTGATTTAAGGAAAATTCCTGATTCAAGAACTCAAAATTAATAAGAACTAATGGCTACCGATTATTTAAGAACTTAAAACTACTATAAAAACTACTGATTTAAAAGCTTAAAACTACTTAAGGCTCCTGATTCAAGAACTTAAGGTTACTGACTTAAGAAGTTAATGCTACTGATTTTAACAAGCTACAGCTACTGATTTAAGGACACTTGAGAACTTAAGACTATTAACTGAAGAACTCAAGATTAATAGTTTAAGAACTTGCAAAAGCTATTGCTGTAAGAACGTGACACTACTAGTTTGATTTGAAGGCAATGGCTTTAGTGTCTTGTTTTGTTTTCCTTCAGCCTGCCCTGGATGTCAGCTTCACAACATTGTTTGTGTAACAGGTGTGAGACCTTAAGTCCTCTCCACAGCCTGTGTTAATATGGGAAGCTAAGCATTCATGTCCCTTTGGGATTTCTCTGCTTTGACACGTGATTGTTTTGTAGTTAGTTTCTAAGAGGTCTGCTTAAGAAATCCAGCTCTAATCGTTCCTTTTTCCTCTCCTCCATTATCGTTGCTTTTCGCTCAGGATGCGGGCTTAATAGCTGGCGCGCACTTCCGATTGTTACCCTTGAAACATTTCTGCACTTTAGAGTTGGCTTAATGCTTTTTTAATCCTCGAAGTTATTTTCGGTGCAATTTACAGTGTTGCTCTTAAAAAACAAATATGTGTATACAGTGCAGGCGAGTACCCCTGTGCGATCTTGAGCCTACTTCAAGACATGCGGTAAGGATATACAAAAATAATAGACACTCCGTTTGCATCTGATGATCTGTGGGCCTCTTGTGCGGCATCGTTTTGGCGCTGAGTTCAAAGACTGACTTTTGGGAAATTCCTTGGGATTATTTTTGTCTTCTTCCAATGTGTAGATTCGGATGTGCTGGCATTTAGACACCTCAGAAGTGTGAAACTGACTTTGTGTGAGCCTCGCATCAAATGCTGTGCTTTAAAACAAACAAAAAAAAAATAATCTTCCACCGGTTTTGACCGACTGTGGATTTATGTTGGGAAATACAGAGCATCTCTGATCTCTTACGTGATACCAATGTGTGGCTTTGGATGCGCTGCCATTTAGACACCTCCGAGATGTGTGGTTGGTTTTGGGTATGTCACACCGCTTCTGTCCGAGTGTGGATTTATTTAAGGAAATAGAGTGCAAGTGATATCCTAAGTGATGCCGGTGTGTGGCTTCAGCTGTGCTCGCATTTAGACACCTCAGAGATTTGAACCTGGCACTGCGGATGCGTCACATAAAATGTTGTGTTGAAAAAAAAAATCTTACACTGGTTTTGACCGAATGTGAATTTATATGAAACAGAGAACAAGTGGTGTCTTAAGTGATACCATTGTGTAGCTTCGGATGTCCTGGCATTTAGACATCTCAGAGGTTTGAAGCTGGCACTGCGGATGTCTCCCATAAAATGCTGTGTTTCAAAATTAAAAAAAAAAAGATTGCACCGGTTCTGTCCGAATATGGATTCATTTAAGGAAATAGAGAATAAGCGATATCTTAATACCTTAATAAGGAATCAATATTGTGATCTGATCAGAACTGTCCTTCATGTCCCATCACAGCAGCTGTCTCTTCTCAGGGCGGCTGTAGTAAATGTATCGATTTTGTAATATGTGGTATCCATTCTACACTGTAGAAGGACATCGGTAGGGCCTAGATTCTGATCTAGTCGTGTTTGGTGTAGTTACCGTAAACATTAGGTATCTCGAATTCCAGAGGACTAGTGCATTATTTCGATTTTGTGGAGTGTTCGAATTCGTGAGTAAGACATTTGATATAGAANTCTTCATGCGTCAAACTTATGGCTGGAACAAAAGTGTGTGTGTGTGTGTGTAAGGGGGGGGGGGGGGGGGGGGGGGGGATCCAGGAAAAAAACCCCAACAAACTTAGGGGTTCCACCACATTACTGATCCCTCCTTGATTATCGGATATTTTAAAAACAATATGCAATTTAATATATATATTTATATATAATATATGTGTTAATTATTAATTGTCTTGGCTTTTATATGTTAGCTTCAAATGCGCTCACATAGAAAAGCAGTGTCAGAAGTATTTTGTCTCTTTTGGCAATTTTTAACATATCGGGACTTCAACATTATGGCGCATCTGCAGAATGAAGATGCATGTAGTTCTGTAAAGGCAAACGATAGTTATATCTAACCTGCTTGCACTACTATCCTCAAGTAGGTGTATATATACTTTCATTGTAATAGACACATGTTCTTGAAACACTTGAAACATTGTTTCCGGTGTGATGGGTCAATGTTTCCGTGCGCGCCAGTATTTCAGATACTTCCTGGTAAGTTCAGTAGATAACGGGAGAAGAGATTTCAAAAGAATTAAAACACTGAGATCAGGCTTCAAGGACAAGAGGATGAGTGTTCAAATAGCCGTGGGTCAAGGCATGATATTTAGATAGATAAGATAAAGTGATATGTTATTTTCAACGGATTAGATAAGATGAAACGCAATTTTAATGGAAGAGATTAAATGACATGGGATTTCAGTAGGTTAGACGAAGGGAGATGGGATGTGATTTGTTTTTCCAATAGATGGGATTGACCGAGATTCCACTTTCAGTAGTAATATACGAGAGGGGATATAAAATAACATAGTGGAACTCGGTTATAACGAGAGGAGGCGGGGGGGGAAAGAAAGTAAGGCTTTCAAAGTTTTACCGTTATATCTGTGCCCGGTATCACCATACTTCGGCATGGAGGTTAGTGAAGTAATCTGAACAGTATTCTCATGTTTTAAATGTTAACATGCAGACAATGCATCAGTGATGCTACATACAGTTCTATCAGTCACTGATGTAACGCCTGATACATCCTGGTCGTCAGCCTATACACATTGAACAAGACTATTGCGCAGAAGCTGTCAGACCACGCTTTTTACGCAAAAAGTCGTATAAGGGTAAGGGAGTTATTCCGTAACAGCCGGATTTTCGTTCTTCCAGTCTTGTTATATAAGGGAAAGGCAATCACAAAGACTATACCCGAAGAGGGAAAAAAATGGTGCCCTTCATAACCGTGTCCATAATACAGTAGATGGGTTCTTGTTTCCTTCGTTGACCTGTACAGAGAAGTTAGAGTGCACTGTTGGCTGCAAGTGTTGTAGACATCGTTGAAAGACAAATACATTGAGAACTCACTTCCTCAAACCTAGCATATCTGCATACTCGTTGTAATGCACTAGCCCTGGCCCCAAGACCCTGATTTTCTATCCCATATTATTTCTAACCTCGAACACTTCACAAACTCGAGGCCATGGAGTGTTTACATACAGCTAGAACTCGTTGGGAGTCTAACGGCACGTTTAATTTTATAAGAGAGCTTTCAATTTAAATTTGGGTTGTCTTTTAGAATCGCCGTGGTAGAAACAGGCATGCGCAAATGCCATTTCTGATCGTTACGATCATACCGCACATCAGAAACTAGATACTACTACTTCTACTACTACTACTACTACTACTACTACTACTACTACTACTACTACTAATAATAATAATGACGGTTAATTTGGATAGCTACCCCTTTACAGCGGGGGTTTCACTGGTCGGGGCAATCAATGAAGCGTCCAATATACAATAGAATATAATACAATAGTCTTTAAAGTGCCTATTTACATATAGAGATGTACAATCCATAAGCTTACATTCATTTTCAGTTAAAAGCTTTCTTCTTTATAAGGCCTCCACCTCGCACAGCCGTTTAAAAATTATTCAAGAACAGTAGTTATTTTAGATTCATGTGCGATATTTCATGTCTAAATTTTGTTCTTTACTTTTAATGTGAGCATAACAACAGGAAATGCCCTATTTATGTGCATGTCTGTCTGTGCCATGTCGATCAGTAAGAGATCCGAACTTGAAAATTTAAGCTCTCTAACTTTGTTATAATCGTCTTCTTGCAACGCCCGCCTCATTCACGTTGGGCAGATTTGAAGGATGTATTGTGTTAAGCGTAGTGTTGACCAGGACTATTAGTATTTTACGTTTTTAAAATATATATTTTGGAACCTCAGAGGTACATGATATTAACACATAATCTAAGTAGATTTATGTTATCAAACATTGATAAAGTAGATTTATGTTATCAAACATTGAAAAAGTAGATTTATGTTATCAAACATTGAAAAAGTAGATTTATGTTATCAAACATTGAAAAAGTAGATTTATGTTATCAAACATTGAAAAAGTAGATTTATGTTATCAAACATTGAAAAAGTAGATTTATGTTATCAAACATTGAAAAAGTAGATTTATGTTATCAAACATTGAAAAAGTAGATTTATGTTATCAAACATTGAAAAAGTAGATTTATGTTATCAAACATTGAAAAAGTAGATTTATGTTATCAAACATTGAAAAAGTAGATTTATGTTATCAAACATTGAAAAAGTAGATTTATGTTATCAAACATTGAAAAAGTAGATTTATGTTATCAAACATTGAAAAAGTAGATTTATGTTATCAAACATTGAAAAAGTAGATTTATGTTATCAAACATTGAAAAAGTAGATTTATGTTATCAAACATTGAAAAAGTAGATTTATGTTATCAAACATTGAAAAAGTAGATTTATTTTATCAAACATTGAAAAAGTAGATTTATTTTATCAAACATTGAAAAAGTAGATTTTGAACAAAATATCAGTTATTGGAATCTTGCATCAAGGTGCAGGTGTCTACTGTCTAGGGTACTAGTATTTCTTTAATGTATAATATTCTCTCTCTTTTGGAACTTAGACGAACCACTTGGTATTCACCATGTGGGTTCATGTACGCCCGGCCATCTCGTTCAGTGTTGTGTTTATTTGAGGTCTTTTTATGAGGAACAGACAAATTCTTGTTTGATCTCTGGAACAGGTAAATTTTTGTTTTGTGAGAGACAATTTGGTTTTGTCTATGATTCGGTGGGCGTGACATTTGGAGCTATGTGCTCGCGTAAATATACAAAAGATTCTGATGTTCTTGGATTCCAGAGGGTCTGTTGAGTAGGGGCAGGTCGTTGCGATATGGCACTGTTTGCGCTAGAGTCTTTTTTTTTTTTCTGTTTGCTTTCTTGTAGCCTGATGCCGATTTCAGTGGAGGCAAACAAGACAACACTTTTCAGCTTCTGTGTGAACATGCAAGATCAGCATGAGACTAAAGGAAAGTGAAATGAGTGACCCCTAGCGCAAGCAGTGTCCTATCGTAACGACCTGCCTTAACTCTTTACGATTTTGAGTTGACGAGGAGATCGAGTTTGTGAATCAAACTTTGAGATAGAAAGAACTCGTAATCAGTTCATTTCATAAAAGCGGCGGGGTTGTTTCGAGTGAATTAGGTTCGAAGGCATTTATGTCCCATGGCATTCAATGAAATTTGATCCGTCAGTGCATGAAGTCTGGTTGTTGCATGGTTGATATTGAAGCCCAAGGACATGAAAGAGGGAATATTGCCATTAATGGTCAGCATGCATCTTTTATTATGCTATCCATTAATGTGTGAGTGAAAGAATGAGAGAGAGAGAGAGAGAGAGAGAGAGAGAGAGAGAGAGAGAGANAGAGAGAGAGAGAGAGAGAGAGAGAGAGAGAGAGAAGGTTAATGGAGAGGAAGGTGTAGAATGTAGATATTTCACAAATCCGCTCATATCAGAGCGCGCAAAAAACTGCACAGAACACGCGTGTATGTGTATGCACGCGTGCGGGTGAGTGTGTTTGTGAAAGAGAGAAAGAGAGAGTGTCAGAGAGAAAGAGCAGGGTATAGAGAGAGGAAATGTGTAACATGTGGGTGATCTTTGAAACTTTTTCAAACTCATCAGCTGAGGAGCCCACGACGGAACACCTTTAATGTGCGGTAATTATCCTAATTATACCCCCTTATCTTGAAGGAAAGGTTGCACTGGGTGGCTTGCCCTTGATTCACTACGACGTCATAGTTATGTAACCATTCATTTTATTGGCATACTTAAAGGGTCGAAGGCGGAGAGGAATGTTACTGATGAGAGTGATCGCACTTTAATGTAAATGAAGCTCATTTGGTTTTTAAGCACGTGCTAATCTGGTCTGGAAAGCATATGGTTGGTTTT
>JAWQUT010000026.1:1578063-1600748 GCA_033807755.1 Ellobium chinense | reverse complement strand
AAGAAGAAGAAGAAGAAAATATATAAACAGAAAACTGGACGACATTTGCAGCACAACAATGGCGTTACTTGTCTTCCTACACCAACTTAAGGTGCGATAAAGTAATCAGATTTTCGACGGATTGCGATGCATTTCCAGTGGGCGCGCTAACACGACCACACGCCTACCGGTCTACCACTAAACACTCATTCTATTCATTCGCTTCATTTGTGATGCACGGACAAGGAGGGTGGAGGCACAGATATGGATTAAAACCTTCATGTATGATACTGAGCTATCACCGTATGGTCACCGTGATTCCATTGTAGCCACAGCATATGACAGACAAAGAATAGAATTATATTTATTATCTGAATTTAGATGTGCGTGACAGTGGCATTAATATTTCATGACGGATTTAGTGCATATTTAGATCTCTATGTGCTAAGGATTTAGTGTTTCTAAACTTTGATGGGATCAAGTCTTAACCATGATTGTCAGAAGTGTCTTTTCGTTTGTTTGGTCATGGAATTCTCGCTCTGATGTTGGTAGGTACAATAGGAAAGGATTTGTTTCTTCTTCAAATCATGGTGATGTATGAATAGTGAGGGGCAGTATCGATATTTTGTATCCATGCATTTGCTATTATGCGATTGCAATGGCCGTGACAAAACTGAAACTCTGGTGTTTCGATACTTCTGAACTATTCTCGATGTATGCGACGATAGTGTCTCAGCTTAAGATTGTCTTTCCTTGCGATAGTATCGAAAGGTAGCACAAAGTCTACTCTAGTCTGGGTATCAGAATCGAAATAGGAAAAAATATTTTCTCGAGGAATAAAGGCTGAGTATCGAGATACCTAAAAATTCAGGTATCGGCCCACTGTTACATATCTTCCGCCACTTAGCTTTAGGAGTAAATACCGTAAAACCTCCTGAACTGAAATTCTAGGGGATCCACTTCATAAATTGTAGCAGTTTATTTCCAAGAACCAGTAGGCCGTAGATTTTAAAATGCATTTTTTAAAATTCGTGTGAAAGAGAGAGGGAACATTCTGTTTACACAGAGATGAGTCAATAGGGTCTTGCTTACGGCAGAACCAAATATGACGTCACTCCAACTCAGTCTAAACAGCTCGACAGGCCATGATTCACAGGCGGCGGCACTTGAAAGAAAATGATTGTGTGACTCAGTGCAGGAAACGGAGATCCTCAGGCCGTCTTAACCATTGACTAGCATTTCGCTCTACTTCCTTATTTGATATACAAAGTGAATTAGCGGCTGTGGACTGCTTATAAGTAGTAGGTCTTAGTTTGGCTAAGTCGTTCCGTGGGAAATTGTTGTACAATGCCATACAGTGTTAGGAGTATACATCTCATTCATGATACATACACTTAGAACAAAACACATTCTTCAAAACTACACACAGTGTTCTAAATGAAGTACATAATAAGGCCATTGCTAGTCGCCACGATGCATCGCCCGACCTTCTCTCCGCCCCTCCAACTTCTAAAGCCAGGTACTCGTTTACACCTAATGGAATGAGTACCGAAGTTAAGTGTCTTCTCTAAGGTCACACCAGCATAAACCACCCGATTCTGTCTTTAGATGGTAACGGTTTCACCACGCATACTCGTTTTGATATTCCAGTCTCGAATCCCTTATTTTATTTGTCTGATTTTATACACGAACACCTCACGTATTCGAAATACAGTAATTATGGATTGGGTCTTTTTGAATTCGAGTTAGTGAGCTATTCTGGTCCTGCCGGTCTGATCAGTTTCGCTTTGGTAGAGGTTTTACGACATCAGAAAAAAACTGGCAAGATCGTGTCGAAGTATCGATACTTAATAATATTTATCTACGATGGCTGAGTATTGTGATACTTGAAAATTCCGGTATCGGGCCCGTCGGTGGAAACCGTCACTGGCCCTTCCATTATGTGGAATAGGTGCGAACAGCAAAGCGTGACATTATTTTATTGCCCTCTCTAGTGCGTGACATGCCCTGCACTGTGAATGATAGACAGTGATCCCACGTTGTTAAGCTACCTGCATAATATCAGTGATGAATCTGATTCTTGTGGTTTTTGGTCGGCCTTGAGGCGAATTAAACACCATTCCTCCTTCCCTCTCTTTCTTACACACACACACACCTACACCCACACACATGCGCGCACGCATACTTATATGCACGCACACACACACACACACACACACACACACACACACACACACACACACACACACTATACTTGTATATACATAGATAAGCTGCATCAGTGGCCACCTTCATTTTTGTGGTTTGATTCGCACCATTCTTTCTCTGTTCTTCTCTCCAGGTCTCCCCACCTTCAATCCTCATCCGAAAAAAGCCTTACTGTTGACTTTTCTGTTCTTATCCTGCCTGCTCCTCACAATCAAGATATTTTTGCGGTAAAGGACCTACTTACTGAGTGACAATTAAATTTATGGCATGACGTCATTGTAATCTTCAAGGGCGTAGACTTTTGTCCTTCACTCCCCCCCCCCCCCCCCCCCCCCCNATCCCCCTCTCACTTCTACGAGATGTCCTTCGTTTTCCTTCAGTCCTCGATATGTTTCTTCTATCCTCCCTCTTTCATCCAACCGCACAGAGTGATTCCGTCTCTCTGTTCCTGCCTCCTTGGTCACATGTCGTAAAATCCAAAAAGTGTAACTAGAATGACGCCAGCAGTCCCTGCTTACTCTTCAGACAAAATGGCAGACCTTGCTTCTCTGACATATTGGCGAGAACCTTTATGCTTATAACTGCCTCCCGCATAGTAGGTATGTATCAATGCATTACCATCACCAAAATAACTACATCAGAGTGCGTGTGCTTGTTAAGTCCACTTTTTATACCTTTTGGTCTTGTTTGCTCCTTAGTGTTACGACAAAAAGGGCCGTTGCACAACAGAGGTTATCTGACTCTCAACAGGCCCGGATGTCATGATGTTACTTTCCATACTATAGACTTGTCCTTGATGAACCTGTCCTTCGTTCTTCATAGGCCCGTCCTGATTATGAAGGGCGTTGCGCTGCTACATGTGACATATTTCCCATATTGTAATATTATGATGTATTCAGGGGCGTTTCTTTGCCTGAAAAGGGGTGGGGGGAGGATAGGGGTGGGTTATAATAGCATAATTTGATACCACAGGATTTATTTCACAGCCGGTTTCTTCCATAAACTTATGTTGTCTTTGAGATAAGGAAAGTATTGTATGAGATCGAAAGTTAAGGCACCCCGGGAGGTCAACTTGTTTTTTTTTCTTATTTGAAATAAACGGGGAGGGAATGCTAAAGAATTTGAACACAGATTTTAAACAGCTATAAATAACACTCAGACCCCTGCATTCTCGGATACCCATATAAACAAGGACAATAGTTTTTGCTTAAGACCACATAGTACTATTATTTTGCATGGGTCAGAGGTGTCGATATATTGGGCAAGGGTTGGGGGCTAAAAAGNGGGGGGGGGGGGAGGAAGGGGAGGCGAGAATAGAAAGAAGGTTGCCCCAGTCTTATCTCTCAAGCTCAAATATCTTTGGAAATACAGAACTCACTATGATCCTTTCAAGCTTCGCCCTGATTTGATGGCCGAGAACAACTAATAATGTAAATAAAATTGCTATTAATCATTTCTACACTGTCAGAGCCGAAATAGCGTGATAGAAATAAAGAACACCGTCTGTGTTCACTGTATGACAAAACAACCTTCAGATCTCGCAATGAAGGCAGTTTTACTGTGGCTTGTTTTTATTCGTAATCAGTCATTTGCCTTTAGGATCATTCCACGTAAGATGTAGTTAGTTGTTGCTATCAAAATTAACAATACTAAAACTAGACTTGTTGCGTACTGTGTAAGTGGGATTGTAGGACCGCCACAGATGAGCAGCTAATTTTTACCACGGGACATTCTGGCTTAGAGTATGAATTTCATTAAAACAAATTTACAGCAAAGTGGTAGGCGCGAGTTTGCACTGAAAATATACGCCAGAAATAAAGGCTGTGGAAACTGTTCAAAAGTTTCGGCTGCTGGCGATCAGAATCACTGAAAAAAAAAAGAATTAGAATATAAGCTATATTCTGCATTCAGCCCTTCTTATCCAACTCTACCTCAGTCAGCAGTGTATTTTACTGAACTTTAAAAATGCAAGAAGCGGGGAAAAGGAACGACAAACAGACAGGCAGGCAGGCAAGCAGGCAGGCAGTATGTTTTGGGTAGGGATCGAAGATAGGTCGGTAGGTATGTAAATACGCAGATTGATCGTTTTTCTCCTTCTTATTACTTAGTTGCGTATTTATTTGTAGTTTGTTTACATGTACAAAACTAAACTATTTGAAATACCTTTTAAAAATCATAGCTATTATTTCACGGTGAAAGAAGTCATGCGTCATGGAATGTCCCAATGATGGGTATCCGGCAGCTGTTGCGGAAACAACAAACTTATTTCAAGATTTTGCTGATATGGACCACACTATTTTAACATAGGATAAACTTTTTTTACCCCCTTAAGACTGACGCTTCAAGGTACACGGATGTTGCTCTGCTCTCCATTATAAATCAGTTTGCTTAAGGATAAATGTTGATGACAGAGAAGAAATCAAGTTTGATTAAAACAACAACAACAACAAGCATGCTGACCAGGTTTATCAAATTTCATGCCAAGGCCAAACTGTAAGTCTATGCCTCTGCTATTATCATATTTCCTCGTTATTTCGGGTTGCTTTGTGCCTTTTTTTTTTTTTAGCTTATCCATTTATTAATGGGAAAGCTCAGCACTTTCTGTCATTGCGTAAAATTTCGGTTACTAATGATTTTGCTGCTTTCGGACATAGCAGTCTATCTCACACGCGTAAATTTCGCCATTTCTTAATATTTCGTTGTTTGGGAACGTTTCTTATTACAAGCGTATGTTTTATTCTGATACAGTGCTGTTTGGCTAGACGATAATAATATTTTTATTTCTCAGTCTTTTGTTCTTATGGTGTATTTCTCATCGCATCTAATAACCGTGATTATACGTTTCTGGGACAAACAATTAATTAATTACGGCCTGCCCATTGTTTGAGTTACTTAAGTATGTCGGTAAACTACACTATAAGGCATATTATATTACGCCCTTTGTCCATCTTACAATCTGGTCTTCCTTCTTTCCATTCACCTACCTGTGTCTCTGTATGTCTGTCTGTCTGTCTGTCTGTTTGTCTGTCTGGCTGGCTGCTGGCTGCTGGCTGGCTGGCTGGCTGCCTGCCTGCCATCCTACCTGCTTGCCTGCCTGCCTGCCTGTCTGTAGCCTTTTAGTAGGCTAACACTGTTTTGAAATTGAAATGTCTGTGCGATCTAAAAATTTCTATGACGTGTCTTTCATATGCAGGTGTGCAATATGTGTATTTGTGTGTGTGTGTGTGTGTGTTTGTTTACTTTTCTATAAAAACTATGCCAAAAAGTTTAATGTCATTGTCATTGCTGGGGCCGGAGGTAGAGTCAGGGGAGTGAAGCAATTAATAAAGGCATGGAGGCAGAGGCGGGCATATCGTGAGGTCCGGTATTCTTTGCTTGGCTGAACTTTCATATCCTTGTATCATGGAAAGTTTCCGCCTCGCCGGGTTCCTGGTTGGGACAGGTGTGCATGGGGCAGGTGTGCATGACCTTATACCGTATCCTTTATGCTTCTATAGGGGATGATTTTCACTTCATATCTCACCACAGTGCTGCAGTGTCTGAACGCCTTGTATGTCGTAATCGCCGCTAAGTAATGATTATAGCTTTTCGATAACCAGGCCGACATTGCGTTCCAGTGTGGTGTCATGACGTTTCCAGTTTTAAATTATAATTGTTATTAATTGATAAGGTGGTAGGCGGACCGTACTGATCTTCATAACAATTAATCCTGTTTTCGAGGGCGTTGACATTAGGGAAATCCCATGATGTAGGGCATGATCCTAGATTTTAAACATTTTCCGACAAAAGAGCTTATTTTTGCCGACACTGCCTTCGAGAAAATTTAGTGGTTATGTTTCAAAAAAGCTTTTTGCCACAACATTCTTATCAAATTTCAGGAAATATATCAAGGACATTAAATTGTGCGCAAAGGTATTGGAGTCTTTGAGTAAGATACAAGATTACATGATAACAAGGGACTAGGAACAACAGCATTACTTACGAGTGAACGTGTTTTTCTTTTTTATTACAGGTTGGAAGCCTTCAGGTTCAATGTAGATCTAAGAAGTTGCAGTATTCATAGGTAGTCTGTGGGTGTTTCTAATTTGAACTTCAAGGCATGACAGTGCAGGGACAGTAGACATAATTTCTCCTTTGTCATGTTTATGGCTCTGTGTTTTCCTAAGGTATCGTGATCGTGGATGTGATAATTATGCTAAGTTTCTGCTTTCTTATATTACTGTGGCGTTCTGTATTGTTATGGACCTTTTATCGATCTACATCTTTTATAGACGCATATAGTTAGGTAGGGACACTGATCCTTATGCTGAGAAAAATGATGCACAATTTTATATTTTTTGTTTTGTTTTTGGAAAAGTTCATTCAAGACGATGGAGAAATTTTAACAAGATGAGCACTAGTGTTCTGCTCACGCTAATTGTCTACAAGAGCTAATTGTTTACAGGCATGCATTAGGCAGTAGGCATTGAGTGACATTTGCGGCGAACTACTACCGCCTGTGCGATAGCAAATTTAATTTCTGGAACTAGAATAGATAGTCTGTTGGTAAACTGTGTGAATGATACCTCAAAAACGTCTACTACCATTACAGCATTTACTACTACAGTACAACACACAGTATTGCCGCTGCTACAGTACAGCTGGTAGACTACTATTATAGTGCTATTACAGCCCCACGAAATTCGAAGGCCAATACTTTTTAGTAGACCATAACATTCCTTCTACCACTACCACCTCCACAATATCCACCACCATCATGCTGCCACATTCACAGCCACCACACGTCGCAGATAAAGCAGACAGAATATTATGAAATAGGTTTTTTTTTAATCAAATGAAATTGATGAAAGAGTTTACAATGTCCTCGCAATAAAAGCCCTCTTAGCGATAATTTCACACTTGCCCTCGATACTCAATAATCATATGTTTACAAGAGACATATGATGTGAGGAATGACAAATAAGGGTAAAAATGGGTGAGCCGATGTATAAAAAAATATATATATATTATTGCGGAAATTGGTCATGCCTTTGAGAAAATAAAATCAATAAGCATCTCAGTAATATTACTTCTTCATGTGTTAAACGCCAAAACTACAACACCACCACTATAAATATCAGTTTAACTAAACGCATGATATACCATCATCGGCAACAAAATGAGCAAATGTGTATTTCGCAGCTGTAAAGCTTTCTGGCTTTGATATTTCTAATACATCAACAATTTTCTTTTGGCGAATAAAGCCCTTGTTTAGTGCCCCCTCCCTCCCCCTCCCAATCTTCAACATCTCAATCTGAAAAATGTCTTAAGCCCTTCAACCTCTTAAAATTGTCCTTCACCTTATTTGTGATTATTTCTCTCTCTCTCTCTCTCTCTTTCTCCTCCCATATTTTTTATCTCTTTCCTCTCCATTTCTGCCCATCTCCTTTCCCTTCTATCTCTCTTCTCTTCTCCTCTATCCATCCCATACTCCATTCCAGCTGAGCGGGTTTTGAGTCCCCTTCAACCTGACCCTCCTAAATCGATATCACCGACTTAAAAATAATTTCATTCCAGCTGATGGATCACGAAAGAAATGTTCAGACATGATTTCAGGTTAGTTTGGCCGCCTTCCTTGTCCCAGGACTGCCTTGGAAGAAAATAGCTGAGAACCGTTCTTTAGGATTGTACGGTACAACTTTTGCTGTCATGTGCAAGAAATTCTCTTAGAATCGTTCTCTAGAATTTTACAACACAACTTTTACTGTCATGTGCCAGAAATTCTCACAGACCTGTCCTTTAGGATTTTACAGCACACCTTTTACTATCGTGTACCTGATGTTGGTTATTGTGAGATAAGAAAAATTGTGTCAGTTCATATTTCAAGGCATATTATGTATGCAGACGTTTTAGTGGAGCCAAATATTTTTTAAGGTGAAAGTTGAAAGTGGACCTATGAATCATCCAAGAGGACTCTGCATACAACATAAGTGAGGCAAATTATTGTGAGATAAGAAAATTGTGTCAGTTCATATTTCAAAGAATAGTATGTTTCCAGCCTCTTTAGCTAAGCCAAACGGTTTGTAAGGTTAAAGTTAAGATTGGGCCTTTGAACTATTTAAGAGGATTTTACATCACAACATGGTGTGGCAGATTATGTGAGGTATGAATTTTGTGTAAAGTTACCTGTAAATCGTTTGTAATCGAAACCTCATGGTGGTGAGATAAGGAAAGAATTTGCACCTCCATCCCTCACTTCCTGTTCCGTCCCTACAAGGTGACGCCACTGTACACGGGGCCAGTTAATGTAATATTGTGCTGACCTTCGATTTCTTTTCTTTTCATAAAGAAGCTGATTTGTATTAAAGCTTAACCGATTTGTTGAGAGAAAGCAGAAACGGTGGCAGCTTAGTTGCAAATACGCTTGAGGCATAATCAAATGTCGTAGCTATCGATTGATGTTTGTATATCTGTATAGGTGAAGGCGTAGAGTATGAAAATGGAAAGCTGGGATCCGTGTCTTTAATGCTGTCAGTCCTACCAAGCTTAGTATTACAAGCTTAACCTACAACAGGGGAGCATCCTCCCTCAATCCTTCGAACCCACCATTATACCATCATCTCTACGACTCCAATTGCCACCTGCATTTTATTCTAGGTTCGCCGACAATGAAAATACGTATTGTTATCTTGCCCAAAGGGTATTATTGAATGGCTTGACTTTTAGACGAAGAATACAAACATTTCCTAAGGCGACATCAGTTGTCTCATTATAAAGGAAGGTAACTGAACAACGCTGTGTCAAAGCATCCACACGGATGCGACAGTTGAATCAAACTCACATTTAGCATGCCCGCCTACAAATACGGATGAAAAACAATACATGTGACAACTACAGTGAAGAACTATGTGACATTTTAGTTTCCCACAGTGTATTTAACATCCTGTAGGTGTTACGTCAATATGGTTATTATGTTTGTTTTTTTGCCATTAGCAGATCAGTTTAAAATACGTTGTGAAAAAGAACATTTCCTTACAGTAAATGCTATTCCTTTCACAAATGACTTTGTTGAGACTGACAATTATCCGTCATTTAATTTAGTTTTATTTTTCTGGCTAACTATAAATATATCAAGTCTAAATCAATCATTGATCTGGCAAGTACCAAGGCCTGTTCTGAGGCCCGATTTCTTTTTTTTGAAAGAAGGAGCAGGGGAATGGGTTGTACAAGGGATTCGCCAGGTGTATTGGTAATAAAGTATTTCTGACTTAATGACAAAAGCCTCTGTAATATACGTCAGTTGTGGTTAAAAAAAAACATTGCTGTTCCAGGTACCGACTAGGTATGGCAGTGTGTGAAAAACTTATCAGATTTAAGGATTAAGAGAAACGATTATTTAACAACCAGTGCATAGAAGTGAAGTTGTGGTAAGACTTGTTACACTGTTAAGTTAGCTGGATTTTTTTCATTTTTTTTTCATGTCAGATCAGGCTATTCTGAAACATGTCACTGACATCCCTTTTAATGCTTGTAAAACCAGGGCAATGTAGCACGGCGTGGATAGCAGAGTTTCACATGGGTAGTAAAGCTACAAGGCCCGAGGGGTAAAACGGATTGTATTATATAATGCAGGGTGTTAAGTACTGAATCAAGGGCGCCATCTGGTCTCCGATCTCCCGCAAGGCTTAATCATTAACATCTTCTTCTTACATTTACTGAATTATATTCCCTCGTATAAGAGCAAATTAAATAGTTGAGAGTTTCAATACAGCGAGGTTGTCTAAATAGAGAGACAATAGTAAAAGTAAATGGAATGGATCTTTTTCTATGGTTTTTCTTTTCCAGTCGATTCCATCATATGACAACAAAGTAGATTGTAAATCTGAAATTCAGATGTTCTTCTCCTTTTTAAAAAAAAAACCTATGTTTTCTCTTGTAGAATGGGCAAATTAACACTGTCAGTGACAAAATGCCATCATATCAGCAACAACTATTTTAATTTTCAGGAGAATCATGTCTGTTGTTTTCATGGTTTTGACGATGTGCGAGTGCACAATTACTGTAAAATGTATTACTGTACATGTTACCAATCTATTTTACCCTATTGCGATTTTTGGCTCAATGTACATGCACATTATATTTCGATTTGGCGCAGTCTGCCAACATTTTTCGTTGGGGATTGGCGCAATCAATAGTCTCCGATAACGGCGCTGAGCAGCACTGTCTTTTGTAGTTCCATGCCCAAGCGAATACATGTTCACAGATAGTACAAAATAACCTTTACAGACTTCAGTTTTAAATGTTCAATCTATGGTTTTGAGTTCAAACGGTGTCCAAAGTCATAGCTAAAATATGATACTGGAGAACAACGGAATCGGAACCAGAAAATCACACCGAGTAGGTGGGCTTTTTGAAGTAGATGAATTTCCAGATTATGATGTCCAGCAATACAAATTGGGGAGCGAATATTAAAGGTTAGGGTGAATGACACCTGCGCGTTTTTGTGTCTTGCCCATTATGGCGTCAGTGATAATGATTTTAGGTTTGGTTGGGGAGCAACGGTTATTGGAGTGATTGACAATGAACAAGTTAAGGAAGTCCGCCAAGCTTGATTGTCCACTACTTAAGATCATGACCATCCCGTACCTGGCATTATATGCAGGTGTTTAAATTGTTGATTCATTGTTGCCAATCCTAGAACTTGAGTGTATATTCGGTGAGATCAGGCAACGGACGCACCCAGAGATTGATGTTTAGGAAGGATCTATTGGAAGACGCTCATCTCTTGCGTGATGATATGGCCGTGCCTAAACTGTTGATTCAGTGTGGCCAGTCCTAGAAGTTTAGCATGTATTCAGTCGGGTCAGGCACCGGACGCAGACCAGATGTTGGTGTTGAAGATGGATCTGCTGGGTGACGTTCATCTCTTGCGTGATGACGTTGGCAGCTACTCTCTTGAAATATCATGTGATTGTTGACATTTTATGTAAGGGTAGTTCAATGCGACGGTTGATTTGACATTTTTACATGGAACTGTGTTTAAAAGATGTCACAATTGACGATGAAATTATTTCGCAATGCATGAGATTAGATTATGTTGAGTGTGAGGTGTTGCTCCTGGGATATCTCTCTGAGATTATTTTAAGACAATTGTTGGTGTTTCGTTGTCTTGATTGTATTTGGTTTAGGTCTAAACAATCTACCATTTTTTTTTGGTTTTGGTCAATGATCCAGTAGACCTTTGGACCAAACAAGCTTATAACAAGGCCCCCGACACTAGGCCCTCATGCTATACATTGTAGAGCACTTTTTCAAAGCAAACAGTTATTTCGTGTACATTGAATGCTATTCTGTCAGCTTTTCTTTCTTTCTTTCTTTCTTTCTTTCTTTCTTTCTTTCTTTCTTTCTTTCAGTATCCCTAGCTCCTTAGATTGATTTCTTGCGCTTTTTTTCCATGCTCGTTTACTAGCTCTCTGGTATGGTAAAATCTCATTTCCCCCNCCCCCCCCCCCCTCTCTCTCTCTCTCCCACACACTCTATTTTTCTTAAGCTCAAAGCCATCTTTCTTGTACAGTGAGTAGGCGATGCCCACATCATTCTACCATCTCATTCTGACCCCACCCCCTCTCAGCGTTGTTGTCATCGCGGCATTCCCAAGTCACTTTAACACTATAATCAGCGTCCCATTTACCCATCGTAGGCGATGAAAGCTTGTTATGTTTATCTTAAGACAATAAGACGAAGACACTGCTTCGATAAATGGTCTAGCTAGGCCGGTCTCGACTCACTACAAACCAGTGTTGCCACGCGCAGGGATTTTTCCCCCCTACGGTTGGGTTGAATGGCTCTACGTCCTCTACGAAAAGCCATTTTTCCCTATGCAGAGGAACATCGCCTTTCGTAAGTCTTTCGGAGAAAAGGTGTATAAAAAGCCTGTTTTACTTTATTTTTAACAGGAATAAATAATTTTAAAAATAAATTTGCTTCAACATCATGCGTAGTGAAATTACCGAGAAAAAATTCCGTAGAGGAAAAGCACATGATCAGAGTGGCAACTCTGACACAAACCATTAGCCTAGTTTTCAGAGTACCACAAATGTACAAAATATCGTTGACAAGAATCTTCTCTTTCGGTAAAGACTAATCGTTCTAGTGGTAATGTAAATGTTATTGCTTTTGCTCTTTCATAGTTTGCCCAGACTACTGGAATAATTGAAGAGTATTTTTCCAAAACTCGGTAAATGCACACATGAGCTGGTGGTGTATTCAAACATGCATTTCTGTGTCAATTTATTCAAGACCAAATTGAGCTCAAAGTTTGCATTCTCATTGAACAGAAAATAAAAATACATGAGTGAAGAGCAATCACTTTAATATTATTTCCCCTTTATTTAGAAATATATTCAGAGACCACATACCGAGTGATGGAAAAAGGCTCTTCAGTTGATAACCATGTTCGCTGTTTCCATGGAAGTGATGTGCTTATACTGTAAATACCAGACATGATGAATCACTTCGATTATGGACAGCAGTCTCTTAATCTTAGCACCATGACATCTTCTTTACAAAAAAATGTTAATAGTGAGCTTATTTGCCGAGTTCGGATCCCGTACGGAGCGTTATAGCAGAGGTAGTCATGCGCGTATGTCATTTTCTAGTAATACGATGATGTTGCACGTTATGATCTAGAATCAGCTGTAAATTTCACATCTGATTTGTAGCGTGCAATATGATCGTAACATCAGGAAATGTCACATTGATATTATGCGCATGTCTCTGTTTGCCAATACGGTTCAAAACAGATTCGAACTTAAAAACAAAAGCTGTCTAATAGCTTAGCAGACTGAAGTAAACATATTATTAAATGACGGTCTTCATGAGTAATCGTTAAGATCTTACATATATAACAACTGAATGTGATATAGTGATTGCTCCAGCCAAGGTCTTCAACCTTTAATGTTAAGTGAAGTACTCAAGAAGATACTCCGAATTCGAAAATAAAAGCTCCCCAATAGCTCAGCGCACTGGAGTAAACATTGTAGTACACAACAGTCTTCATCTGTAATCATTGTGATCCTAGATATAACAAATGAATGAGTCATTGCGAATGCTCCAGAATTCGAAAAATAAAGCTCTGTAAAAGCTCAACGGACTGATGTTAACATTGTAGTAAACAGCACAGTTCTCATTAGTAATCGTTGAGATCATAGATATAACAACACATGAGCTAATGCTCCAGCGAAGGTCTTGAAGTGTCAACGTTTNACTGGAGTAAACATTGTAGTACACAACAGTCTTCATCTGTAATCATTGTGATCCTAGATATAACAAATGAATGAGTCATTGCGAATGCTCCAGAATTCGAAAAATAAAGCTCTGTAAAAGCTCAGCGGACTGATGTAAACATTGTAGTAAACAGCACAGTTCTCATTAGTAATCGTTGAGATCATAGATATTACAACACTTTCAATGTTAATGGAGGTAATCACGAAGATCATCCACCCTTGTTGGGGGTCTCCTGTACTGTATAATGAATTGCGATACACTGTCACGTTTTTGCGTAATATGAAACAGGCTAACATGGCATGGCTTGCGTGTCGCAGATTGAAATAATGCTGATCCTCATCATCATCGTGATGTGATGTGCCTTTCAGTTTCAGAACTGAAGAAAAATATGTCACTTTTACTGGACAACATAGCTTGTAGTTGTGTTTTGATTCATATTTAAAGAGACAGGGATAGATATTTGCTTCACAAGCTAAAAAACAGTCCACATATTTTGTACCTTTTCCTTCCACCTTATCATATCTGAGAAAACACCGCTTGAAATGTCGGGATTTTCATCCTGCATACGCTGTCATTATTCGTGCTGTGTGACGTCATAAAGCGAGAAAAGCTACCATCGGAAACTGCCGAGCGAAAGGAAATATTTACAGAGTTTAGGGTTTATGAAAAATAATATGGGCTTAGTAGACTGTAAAGCAACTTACTACCTCTGTCCCTTTAACTCAACAAAGATAACAGTATCCTGCCGTACGTTACAACACAGGAAGAGGCTCACTGTGGTTGTCTCGTAATATGTCCAAGCTGCGGATTCGTGAAATTTATGGACTGCTTGTGTAACAGTGATTGAATTTGGCATTCCTAAGCTTGTGACGTCATGGGACTTGCGTAAGATTTATGGATTCCATTACTGTTGATTATTGTGTACAGTCTAAACTATCTATGTACTCTTTGCTATTTGGGTTATATAATATATGGAATAGCTTCAATTCATTTGTTCAGGTTATGTGCTATAGTTGATATCTAGATGATAATGGAATGTATGCTTCTATTTCTGTTGTCGTAGAGGGCAGTGTCTTCTAGTTGCCAGCAGCAACACGCGTAACTTAGATTTAACTCTTTACGCAGTGATCTCAGGGAGTTTTCACTGTTATCGTTAACTGTGGATTTTCGATCGCTTTACAGTCAATCGAATGAATACCATTGAAAGGATTAGGACAATATTATTGCACATGTTTTCATCATGTCCAACACTTTTCAGATAATTTGATTACATACATCATCTCCTGACAATTGTCGCTAGTTAGTAAATGCTGACGAGTCATTCTGTAATCTTGTCAGCACATATACAAGTGACCGTCTTACTTTTGTCCACTATTAGTGATATTAATACCATGGATGTTGAAAATGGATGAAACTGATAACAACTGGTGGATTTTATATTCTAAGTAATAGAGGTGGATTTCAGACGGTTACCTTCGTAAGTGGTAGTACTTTTTTTCGCAAATTCCGACATAGGATTTAACACATGTGTACCTCCAAGTGGATTTTGTGTTTTCCCTGCTATCAGTGCATTGTGTTTACACCTAAATGCACCTGGTGGATGTAATACCCTTGTAACCGCAAGTGGAGGGTTTGGAGTGTTTATCTTGTGTACTGTAAACATCGCAATTTTCGTCGCCATGGAACCCACGTGTAGAAGAGGCTCCAGGACAATGACAGCGTTTCATAAGGCTGTGCTGCTCTTCATGCAAGGTGCCAAACGCAGGTGAAGTCATCTATCCATCCACCCTTCCATCCATCCATCCATCCATCCATCCATCCATCCAGCCATCCATCCAGCCATCCATCCAGCCATCCATCCATCCATCGCCTATCCGTCCCATCCAGCTATTATTTGTCCATCCATCCATCCATCCATCCATCCATCCATCCATCCATCCATCCATCCATCCATCCATCCATTCATCCATCCATCCATCCATCCATCCATCCATCCATCCATCAATCCACCCATCATTTCGCTGTCTATCCCATCTAGCTATTAGTTGTCCATCCATCCATCCATCCATCCATCCATCCATCCATCCATCCATCCATCCATCCACCCATCCACCCACTCACGCAATACCCTCATTGCCCAATTCCTCTCTTTCACTCTTTACCCATCCACTTTTTCATCCACTCATCATCCCTCAGCAGCCTCTTATAAACCCATCACTATTCTTCATTCCCTCAAACCATCTTTGCTTCATTCCTTCCTGCTTTGTAAAAAAAACAAAAACAACACAACACCTCGAACGATCATTAGACACGGTTCGATTAGACTGATTTCACACCTGTCCGATTTTCTCGTCCGAAGGACAGACATGTTGTTTGCCCCAATGCTGCACACAGCGTTTGTTCAATATCAAGGGTTATCAAACGTTGTGCCCTCCTACCTCAACAAGGCATAGATAAGCCCAGTCCTATTCAGAACCCCGAGACGAGAGGAGAGGGCTGGGAGAGATGCTTGGAAGCCGAGGGAGCATCTCATAATGATAAATTTACATATATTTGAAATATTCTCGCTGATGTATTATGAGTTATAAACTGAGTAACTTACGTTGAATAAATCATACATGTCTAATCATTCTTTTGGGAATAATTTTCTTCCAATATTCGGATCATAATATGTTATCTCGTGCGTGTTATATACAATATCGCATTCAACTTAAATGAATTCCCGAAGATCATGAGACAGCGTGATTCTTTTATACTAATGGATAGACTTCTTTACTAGTGAATTTGGTCACCCTTAGGTTTTGGATCTTATACACCAGTTCCGATACTGTTGTTAGAACGAGTTTGATTTTCATTAAAGTGATACCAAAACTTGCATTGGATTTTATACGGTAGAATATGACCTACAAGTTCGTCTACACGGATTTCAAGGCCTTGTATACAAGTAAAGCATATCACTGGGGTCTGAAAATAAAAATCTCAGCCCGCTTTCGACCCCCCTTACATCCCACGCCCCTGGCCACATTCCAAAGAAATTTAATTTTATGAGTTCCCGAAGCAGTTGAGTGGTTATTTATAGTGCCCTAGAGCCAACTCCCCTATTCGGAGACCCCCAAACAACTCAAAAGTATAATTTCCCTAGATGAAGAATCTGGGAGAGGCAAGAACAGTTAGAAAACCATCTCCATCTCGTGCAATAATGTGAGCGGTTCACGCATTGATTTTCTCAACTCACAGGCGAAAGCAGTCACTCGTCTGGGCAAATTGGATAGGATGGATAGGAAGCTTGTGGACGCATATAATATAGGGTGCACTGTGGGGCCATGTTTTTTTTTTCTTTGGCAACCCGGGGAGGGGTGTGTGTGTGTGTGTGTGTGTGTGTGTGTGTGTGTGTGTGTGTGTGTGTGTGTGTTGGCAGGAAAAAAAATGAGACCTCAGAAGGAGAAATGTTACATGCAGTATTTTTCAATAATATAATTCTCTACACCTATGATATTTATCTCCTTTATCTCCTCAGGATTCATCCTCCACTCCACTCCTCTCTCTTCTCTATATATCTTGTTTCTTTTAAAATTAGTTCCCCTTTGTGCTGAAATTTCCACCATAGATGTAGTATCATTATTACACTTTTAAACTACCTTTTGACTAGTATTATAGCCACCACATCTTTTTCCTCCTCCCACTTTCACCCACGCGGGAGTGATAGCTACGACACTGCCTTCTGATCCATTCCTAAATCATAATTAATTTGAGAGCTTGCGCATTAACGATGGGATCTTTTTCCATGTAAAAATTACATTCGTGCATTAATATTGAATGCTTCTTTAAAAGCATTCAACATGCAGAGTTAAAATAATTCTTACGAAGGTAAGGATCCTATCGTTGATGCGCCTGTCATACTCCCCAGTTCTTCAAGTCGCCTTCCACTTCCTGATATAAAAAAAAAACAACAAAATTCTTCTCTCTCTCTCCCTCCCCGTCCCTCTCTTTCCGTCTTTCTGCCCAGTTGCCTATGCCAATCTCTCCAAGCATCTAGCCTCTATCTATCGCCAGATCCATGAAATCAATAAAATGTACAGCCCTCTCTTATCAAAATAGCCTCAGGGATGAAAGTCTGGAGTGTCAGAATTAAAACGTTATCACTGGAGGGACATTTTTCTATCTCTATTTTATGTCTCATTCTACACTACTTTCTTCGCCATGATTATTAATTTCGTCTTTTTAATCTTCTTCCACTGGCACATCCTTCTTTGTTTTCTTCTTCCTTGCTTCCTGTTGTCATCTGATCCATCAGCTACTTCTTCGTCATCGTTTTATTATTTTTTTTTCTTGACATTTCTTTTAGTCTCCTTCTAAACTAAATGTCGTCTAAATTAGTAGATGTACATGTATATCTAATTTCATATACTATACAAGTATCTATGTTGTCTTCTCATATGAATCTTGTAATACATGAAGCAAAATAAGTTATCGGTTTAGTTCTCAATTCATATTTTAGGCATGTAGGCAAAATAAGGAACAGAGAAATTCGAAAAATTGTATTTCACCCAGTGTTACTTGAATAATATACGATTTCAACTGTTTCAAAATAAAAAGCCTGCTTGCGATTAAGAGAAGTTGCGAACAAACCGAATCCTTCTTACCTACAGCACTGAAGAAGAATGAAGAAGAAAAAAAAGAAAGAGATGAAATAGGACTCTTAAGCTGGGAGCACTACAGCGGAGTTCTGGGAGTTGGGGAAAAGAGATTTTCTGGTGTTTCCCCGACACGGCTTTGAGATCAGCTTATCCTTGAGAGTTCTCCAATGGAAGATGGATGAACAGTCTGGACCCGAATAGGATAGTCACGTTCTAGTACATTCCCTCCTCCCCCCTTCCTCCCCCCAAAACAAACAACCCACCATTCCCTCCCTAACCTCCCCCCCACACCCCATCCCTCACAAATGTTGGAGACGTTTAAAAGAGTTTCAGAGTTGTGGTGGTCTAATCTAGGTCGGTTCGATGGCCTGGATGGAATAAAGCCATAGTGCGGTATTATTTATTGACTCCTAGTCCTGTAAATAAAAGTAGATCTAGATCTATACTAGTCTAATCAGAATTGTGGTGATATCTTTGGTATGTGATCGAGACATTGGAGCAACGCTCCCAGGTTCAAGATAGCGATGGGAGTAATTATCTTCAAAAATACTATTTTCTGTATCTTTAATGACGGGCCTCGCTATAATAAGATGTGCGCCAACTCAAGATTTTTTTGTTTTGCAAAGAAATTCAGATGTACTCTTACTCTTTTTGTTATGGCGTCTGTGGGCAATACGCGCTCATGTAGGATAATATTAAAATCTGTAGTGTTCTTCATAGTGTGGTAAGTCCGACTCTAACCTTCCAACTGGCATTAATTACTTATTTTCTTAACTTGCCAGCTGGCAGTAATTACTTACAGTATTTTAAAGCTTGCGCATTAACGATGGGATCTCTTACAATCAAATCAAATCAAATCAAATCAAATGTGTTTATTCCCATTGTAAATCGTGAGAATTACATGGACTCTATATATGATGAACGCTACTAAGGACGCATCAGCACCATTGCACTAACGCAGTTCACCAACATATGCAATCAATCCTTTCCCCCTCATATTCCACACTGTCCTTCACAAAGCGCTCCACTTCCCATATTCTCAGATTCAGCCCTCCTTTCATCTCTCTGTCTTTCTCAAAACATCTTCATCTCATTCAGGGTCCAAAGCCTATGTCGCCCACTCAATGACTCGCAGGAAAACTCGCCTTGTCCTTATCGATCTGTTCGGGGTTGAAAACTAGGCGGCGGGCGGTATTCGCTCCTGGTCCTAGTACATGTACAGTGAGCAAAAATTATTGAGTTTATACTGATGGGCTGCCCTATGGTTTATAGAAAGATGAGAAGAGATAGAAATAGAGGGACAAACAAAATAGATGGTAAGAAGATGTTTCTTTTGGAAGGGGGTATTTTTTTTCCTTTCTCTGGTTGGTTTTGAACGGAGTGGGGCCAGGGGCGAAGCTGATGCGGTTGTGTGTGTGTGTGTGTGTGTGTGTGTGTGTGTGTGTGTGAGAGAGAGAGAGAGAGAGAGAGTGAGTGAGTGAGTGTGTGTGTGAGAGAGAGAGAAAGAGAGAGAGAAGGAGGGAGGAAGGGAGGGAAGATAAGGGGCTGCAGAGGCTGTGAGAAGAAAAGACACGATGCAATTTTACAATCTATATAAGACAATGGACTTTTGAGGAACGAGAGAAGAAAGGACACACGGTCTATTATATTGCATGCTGAGGAGGAAATATGCAGATGTTACAGGGGACAGGGGAGGGAGATGGTGGTGAGGAATAAAACTGAAATTCGAGAGAAGAAAGAAAAAACGTGGTGGGAGGATGGGAGGTGGAGGGGAGAAGCCCTTAAAGTATTTCGTAACGTTTCATCCCGCAGAATCTCGCAACAACGAAAACTGGGAACACCTTACCAAAATAAACGCTGATGCCAACCATGTAAACCTTACCTAAGTACCTCCCTTAGCTGGAAGGAGCACAGTGTGTGAGAGACGAAATGTCGCTACCCAGATATAGAAAATCTTTGAAATTCGTTAGATTTGCTGATCGTAGACACCCGCTTTGTCGCAAAATAATAGAATTTCTCGTCCCATCTGCTCGCCGCCAGGCAAATAATCCAATTTGTGAGTGCATGTGTGTGTGTATGGCTCATGTTTGCGTGTGGATGTGTGTGGGTGACGCATCGCAAAACGGTATGCAAAATATAGACCAGGGGAATGGATGGCATACGCTTCTTATGATAAACACTTCGTATGATTTATCTTTCTATTTGCAATGTACTCCGAGAGCCAAAAATAGAGGGGGCATCCTTTTTGCATATGTGCGGAGCCTCTACATGCGAAAACAGAAAATTGATCTGTTGGAACGACACTTTAGATTGGCCGACAAACAAAAAAAAACTTGCGGTGCAGTTGAACCAAAGGCAAATAGTGCTGACCTTGGGGATTGTGAGTTCGACTCGTGTCGGCACGCGAATTGGATTGTAGTTTTTAAAAAAAAATATTGAGAGTTGCAATGGATGAAGGTTTTGCTAAAAAGAAATGATTAATTTTATTGATCTGGATTCACTATTTCTCGGGATAACCGACATCCAGCGTGTCATATCGCTGCCAGCACACATTTTTAAGAAATAGACTGAAAATGAGTTTACACCTATTTACCTCTAAGCGCGTGATTTACCACGGTTACCCCAGCTTTGTGTGTATATGTGGGAGTAGGGGAAGTTAGAGAATTGCCTTAAATAGTATTTTATTGATATTGTTCATGGCGGCGCTCTGGTATTGCACAACAGACAGTGTCGGAACAATGAACTTAGGGTTTAATGGGGGAAGTGATAAGACAGGAGATGGAAGAGAGATAGATAGAGAGAGAGCGGGAAAGAGAGAGAGAGAGAGAGAGAGAGAGAGAGAGAGGAGAGAGAGAGAGAGAGAGAGAGAGAGAGAGAGAGAGATTCCCAAAGAAAGAACGGCAAAAATCGAGACAGAGAACGGCGAAGGGAAGGTGGAATTACATGCATTAAGGATAATTATTTTACAAATGTCCTTATAAATCTAATCTAATTACGTGATTACATCAAATAACGACAATTACTTAACATTGATTCTTATAAATTGTGTCTGTTTATGCAATGAAGCTTTTCGTATTATTTTTTTTTAGGAAAAAAGGGGGGGGGGGGNGAGTGGGGGTTCTTTCTCTCTTTCTTATGCGGGATTTGCTTTGTTTTTATTTTCTTTCAGTTCTTTGCCTTTTTTTTTTAAAGTTGTCAGTCCATGTATCATCTTTCTTTCCATTTTTCCTCTTCTGTCCCGTTTTTGCGCCTTCTTTTTTTTTCTTCTTTCCTTCCTTCTTACCTTCGCGCTTGCTTTCCTCCTTCTGTCTCTCTGACCCTTCCATGCTGTCGCCGGGATATCAGAAGACACAGATAACAAAAACAGAATATAAGCTTATTCGTATCTACGTTTTAATCTATGCTGTCTGTTATTTAAAGCCACCTAACTAAATTATGGTAATTTGATAATCCACTATCTTGTTTAACACCTCAGCGTGAGCGCTTACATATTGCTCAACCTCTCATTGCGCAATGCATAGATCCCCTCGCCATTATTTTTCTTCTTGTTTTTTTTTTTCTCAAACCCACTTCATTCTTCCACCTTTCACCACCTTGTCCCATGACACCCCAGGAAATAGGACAACTTGTATCACCTCAAAGGTGTTTTGCAGTGCAACCGTAGTCCCACCTACACACGGTGACAGAGAAATGAGAAAATGATCCACTGTTTTACCAATGGTGTGTGTGTGTGTGTGTGTGTGTGTGTGTGTTTCGGTGAGGAGGGGGAAAGCTGGGGCGGGGATGGAGGGAGAATTGTCTTAAACAGTATTTAACTGATATTGTTTCGGCTCTCGAAGATGATGGATGTGGCGGCGCAAGCCAGTTATGAAACGAAATAAAACAGCAGTTTCCAGGACTCTCCCGCCTGGTCTTAGTTTAAAAGTTCCAGCAGCTTTAGGGATAAGATTAGCCCAAAAAAAAAAACATTTTGGGACAATCCCTAGACATTATTTTTCTCCAGGAGTCCTGGTATGTGTGCGGGTTTTTTCCTAACGTTGTCCTAAACCCTAAACTAAGCATATCGTCGGTCCTCAAATAGGACCAGCATCATTTACTATACATATACTATAAATGACGTATAGTCAGCCTGGCCGGTCCTATGCGAAAACTGACGATGTGGCGGAAGAGTCCCTAATTAATTTGAGACCTTCCGCATTAATGATGGGATCTGTTACCGTCGTTAAAATTACATTAGTGCACTGGTGCTGAATGCGCCCGTAGTAATGCTCAACATGCAGAAGTATTGTAATTCTTACGATGGTAAGAGACCCCATCGTTAATGCGCAAGCTCTCAAATGAATAAAGTAAGAAACACGTGCAACTTCCGGTTTGAAAAAGGTCTGATTTAGACGACCACGCAGCTCCATAAATGGGTCACTATGACCTGATTCTGTCATATTCCTAAAAGCGTCCAACATGTTTATCGATGCCAGCTTCGTTTTAATCATTCCAAGAAGAGTTAGGGATATGGGTCGGTCGCTTATAATAAATCCATTTTTTTATTTCCCGCATCATTGATCAGGAAGAGCTTAAGTTTGCAAACCACCCCCCCCA
>JAWQUT010000026.1:1555826-1568522 GCA_033807755.1 Ellobium chinense | reverse complement strand
GGGAACAGACTGTTCCCTCGCCTGAAGCCCCCTACCTCCTTATTGCTTAAGTGGGTATGTGGGGGAGGGGAGGGGGCGTAGTGGGAATCTGGGTTCCAGCTGCGGCCCTTGACGTCACTAGTTTAATTCTGACTCTGGTAAAATGGTCCCAGTCTGGCCAAATACGATCTAGATCCTGGTGTCCAAAAGTTCGATATCACAGGCTTATGGAGCAGCTGGTGTTAGACCACCTCAGACAACGATGTCGTTTACAGAATCTTAACTAACTTCCATTTCCACCGGCCGAACGCGCCAAATGAATGGTATGCAAATCGCGTGTCGCTGCTCTTGAACACTATCAAATCCACTGAGACCTCTCTCTCTCTCTTTCTGTCTCCCTCCCCCCTCTCTCTCTCTCTCTCTCGTCTACCTTATTTTCCAGTCTTCCCCTCTTTCTCTGTCTCTCTCTCTAGCTCTCTCTCCGCCTTGTTCTTTTTATCGTTTTACTTTCTTTCTCCAAACACTGTAACATTCTCGTCCTAGAAAGAAAAATATCTGTAACCTCTTGTTCTCTCCTTTTTTTTTCTTCTTGTTTTCACTGTTTTCCTTGCGCTGTCCCTCTTGCTGTATCGTCAAAAAGATTATAGTTTTGACGTCAGAGACGATTTCTCTTCTTCTCTTTCTCTGTTTGCCTTGCGGGGAGTTAAAAAAAAAGGCTCCTTGGAATCTTTATCGTGATTTTTTTTTTTCATGGAGTCATTCCTTCCATTTAGTAATGGAGTGGGACCCTCTCTCATGTCCCTCTCTCTTTCTATCTCGTCGCTTTCTCTTAGATTTGTAACTTGAGTAACGCTAGTCCATACCTCCAAGTCACTCTTGCTAAGTACGCCCATTGCACTCCTATTATCTAAAGCATAGAGTATTACTGCTTCATCTGAGGTGCTTCTAGACTAATCAGTGTGCCATTTTTATTTAAAGCGTTGCTGTGACCGCTTTTGTACTGGAACACCGATCTATGACTATCTTTTTAATCCGTCTTTTTTTACTATTGGAATCTATTCTCTTCCCTCTTAGCATCTTTGCCTCCTCTACTCTATCTCTCTCTCTCTCTCTCTCTCTCTCTCGCTCTCTTCTTAGCTGTTTCTCTCGTTCCATCCCTGCGTCATTCGTTATATAAAATCGATGGATCAATAGTTAAGGACAGACTTGGGGAAGCTGAGGTAATACGCCCTTGAGAGATTTAGTTTCCAATTACTTCCTCACTCGCACCAACACTCATTCACTTAGTCCCTGGACATTTTTCAGGCCGTCCTCTCTTTAAACTACCGGCTTGCTCTCCTTTAAACGGTGTTTCCTCTTCACTCTGTATGTGAGATCCCCTTAAACTAAACTTTACCTTTTTGTCACTGCCTCTCCTTTCTTTTTCTGTCTCTCTCTTTCTTCTCTTTCTCATACGTTCATTCTGTCTCAGTTTTTATTTTCTACGACTCTTTATATCTTCGCTTTCTTTTCATCTCTTTGATCTCTCTCTTCCTTTCGATTTCTCCCTTTTGCTCACTCTCTTTCATCACTTCACTACCTGATATTGATTATCAAAACAAGTTCATAGGAAGTCATGATTATGTAACTAAGGGAATTAACCTCATATACAGTGTTTCTGTTTTATTTTCCCTCTCTCGCTCTCTGTGGTTCAGCTGTGAACCAATTTCTCAGATTTCTTTTTTTTCTGGTATTTCAGTATGTCGCGCTGTTCTGCGTCCCCACGGCACTATAACAAGTCGTCGTCTTTTGCATCGTTAACACTTGGTGGTGGGCAATATTGTGTCTGCGTATCAATATTTCCGATACTTAATGATTCCGATTCAGTATCGAAAAGTGTCGAACGTATCGAAATGTCTATCTGTACTAAAAATCAGAATCGGAATAAAATAAGTACATTCAATATTTTAAGCTCGGTGTCTGGTATCGCGATACTTAAATCAGGTATCGGCCAACCACAACCCCACACTTCCCGAAAACGACACCAGAAAATAACACAGTAGTCCCCGGGATCGCCCACTCGCCCTTTGCCCTCAGGGCGCAGTAATACTAGACTGTACTTTCCGGTCACATCACGCAACAACAGGAACGGCTCCGCAGCAGAGGAAAAAAAAAGGTCAATAAGTCAAGATTCCTGCGAGTCCATAATTTGTGGAAAATGTCATTGTTCTCCAGTATCTTGAAAGAGAGAGAGGGCGGGATGGAGGGGAGGGGAGGGCGGCAAAGAATAGGAAGGAATGAGGGAGCGGGGTGCGCTCACCGTCCTCCAGTTACATAACAGAATGTGTTTAAGCATAGTGTTATAGAAAACTAACCTTCCGGGCCCGTTTCCTTTGGGCTTAGAGCCTAGAAGGGGATAAATCTTAGAGCGGGTGTGATGGTTGAGGTTTTTCTTTTTTATGAAAAGCGTTCTGAAAATGTGACAGTATTGTGTCTCGGAAATCTGAAACTTACTGGAAAGCCAGGATCCCAGTGGATTTCCCCCGGATGGGGAAGACAGTGAGAGAGACAGAAAGTTTGAGAAAGAAGAGAGAGAGAGTGTTTTACAGTAGAACATCGATATAAAGTAAGCCTCTGTGCATGGAGAAAAGTAAGCTTATTATTGGGTGCACTCAATATAAAGGTCCATTTGAATTCTTGTGAACTGATAGAGTAAAAATGAATCTGCGAATGTGAAATTCATACTTAATAAGAAGGTAAATTTCTTTATAAAATGAGTACTTAATATCGAGGTTTCACTACGTTCCCGCTTAAGTTCTAACGTCCCTTTCCAGCACATAATTGGTTGTATCAGAAGCTGAGTCTGACTACAGACAAATAAATAACTTGTAAACATCCGTAAAAATACCCAAGGAGGAGCACACAGTTACACTCTGAGCGAGGACTCGAACCTGGGACCTAAAATCACGTTTTTTATCTTCAGAGAAAGAGAATGAGAGAGAGAAGGAGAGAGAGAGAGAGTTGCCACGAAATGTCGTAATATCATATATCACGGTGAAGACAAGGCTCATAACCGGGCCAAGTCTGTGACCTTGCCATTATCAGCACAAACTGGTTGAGTACAAGTGACCAGATAGAAAGGCCACCAGAGTGAGAGAAAACAATAAATGTGACCGACATACTGCTGTCATCATCTCTTATGTCGGAAGTCTTAATTATTGTGGGCTTTGTCCTAAAGCTGGGCCATGCCATCATTAGCGTCGGAAAGCAAGCCACGTCTACAAATAACTGAGAATATTGCCTCGATTCACATGGGTTTAATGAAATATTACAAACACTAAACTTTTTTTTTTTGCTAATTAGTAGAGTCTCATCTCTGTGGCCATATCTGTTTTACACTTGTTGCTGTTGTTGTTGTTGTTGTTGTTGTTGTTGGTGGTGGTGGTGGTGGTGGTGGTGGCAGTGGTGGTGGTGGTGGTGATGGTGGCGGTGTTACTGGGAAGGAAAGGAACAACAGAGGGGTGCGTTTTTGCACACATCACTGTACTGACCTCAAGTTGACTTTGGATGCCCAAGAAAATTTCGTAAGCAATATCGTAGGACTGTCCTCTAGAGAGTGTGGTAGGGTTGGGAACAGAGTCAGGGATGGGGTTGAGGAATGGAAGCAAACAGCCCTTAAACATCATCATTGTCTAGGAACTATCCGAGGTGTACTTTCTATATTCGATCGTGCCACTAATCCTGAACTAAACTCTAGGCAAGAGTGTCCTGTCATATTGGGCATGAAGGAAATCTAACAATCAGATGAATGCGATGCCAGTGTCAGGCAACCAACACTGTGATTTAAGTTAAGATTAGGTTTATGCGTGATGCAAGGGAAATCATATGTTGATGGTTTTTGGGGCAGGGGTCGAACCCCAAAAGTCCGGCAAATTTCGGGGAAAAAAAATCGAGAAGCTGACACCCCCCTCCCCCCAAATTTACGTAAGCTTAAGACGGAAGAGAGTACGTGCTATGTGCATATACAGTCTCTATAACAGACGGGGAGGGAGGGAGATGCTTATCTTCGACAATGCTGAGCCATCATTATGGCAGAGAAGTAAGTCGAGCCATCGTGAGGGGGAATATGTATAGTTTTCCTAAGTGTCTGTACCTATTAGCGGCGCGTTCTGTCTGGGCAATCCATCTGATAAGTGGGGTTATCGTCTATTTACAGGCAGCATTCATTGGCCGCTGCATATTTAGCGATAAGATGGAGGGAAATACCATACCATTACGGTAATGTTCCTGATTGCTGTGCAGCATCTGTCGTTTTATTGTTTTTATGGGATAAATGGGTGATATGGTTTTTGCATTTTTAGCTTCTTGAGGGGAAACGATCAAGAGGAAGTCTTGAACTTGGGATGACATCAGCTGGGTAGAAATGATGAAATGAAAAGAGTTAGAATATGGATACGTGAGAGAGAGGGAGAAGGAGGACAGAGAGAGACACAGAGAGAGAGAGAGAGAGAAGGAGGAGGATGTTATTTTGGATTTTCTGTTTTTGCCAGAAATGAAGTGTACTTTAACCAAATGCCAATGTTATTGATAACCTCACTCTTAGATAACATGACAAAACGAGAGAGAGAGAGAGAGAAATAGAGAGAGAGGCAGGGAGGAACGGAGGGAGAGAGAGTCCGATTGTCATTTTGGGTTTCCTCTGTTTGCTAAAGATGAAGTGTACTTTAACCAAATAATCGCATTGTTCATAACCTCACTTTTGGATAATATGGCATAACGAATAGCATCTAAATATCTATAACAATGCTTTGCATTTGTGAGCGGCAGATTTAGAAGGGTGTATCTTAGAGAAAGAGGAACAGCTGGCTGAGAATTTGCTGGATGGGGGCATTTATTCTCTTTGCTATTTATGAGGTACTTGGGGAACTTCTTTTCTTTTTTCGGAAGTCCTCATATGCGGATGAAAGCGCTTAAATATTTTTGATGACACAAACAGAATAGCATCATGCTAATGGGCCACATTGTTATGCGACGGCTGTCTGTTCAAGAGTGTCTGNGGGGGGGGGGGGGGGGGGGGGGGGGGGGAAGAGACCTCTGAGTTTGAAACACTTTGGATATGGGACTCTGCTGCTCCAGACATGAAGGTGCTTAGCTCAAACATTCAAAGCGAGTACCTCGATCAAATTTCAGAGAGTATCGAACATGATCAAATTTCAAAGACAACACTGTACTTGAACTCGAATTTCAAAGAAATTCCTGTACCTGATTAAATTTCAAAGAAAGTACTTTGATAAAAAATTAAGAGAAAATACCGTTCGTGATTTAATTTTCAAGAAGGTATCTCAAACCTGAGATCAGTTTGCAAAGAAAGACGTGTACTTGAGCTGATCTCCAAAAAAAGTACCATCTTTGATAAAATTTCGACGGAAGTATTGCGTTTGATCAAATTTTAAAGCAAATACTGCACTCAATCAAATTTCAAAGAAAACACTCTACTTGACCAAAATACAAAGCTCTGTATTTAGCTCGATGCCCTATGACCCGACATGTTGATGCCTTGGTCTTTGTCGTTTTCAGTAACGTTTGCACACTTTCGTTTTTCTGTTTTCTTCTCTTTGTTTCTCTCTCTCTCTCTCTCTCTCTCTCTCTCTCTCTCTCTCTCTCTCTCTGTGTGTCTCTCTCTGTCTCTGTATATAATATATATAATAATATATAATATATATTCTCGTAACACTATACCGTAATAGCCAGACCATTTATTGTCCCTCCTGTTGCGTCGAGGTAACGGAAATACAATGAAGATTTTATATCATTACAGAAAAGAAATGTTTCTTTTTTACACGACCTTAGCAAGCGTGCCGTACTATGGAAAACATTACGGTATTGCCTCAGATTGTTCAGTGGCAAGTGTATATGACGCGGTTTGAGAAGGAACATTGCTGAATCCTCTTTCTGTGTCCCCCCCCCCCCNTTTTCCTTCCCTCCCTTCTCTCCCTCCACCACCTCAAATATCCCCAGTGGGACCCTCGGGGACTCATTAATAAACTGAGAATTTTTTTTTTTTGATAATGGACGCAAAGCCGTATTCCTGGACTGCAATTACGTTTGTCTAGACGTTGGATAGGACAAATCCGTGTTATACATAAATTCTGGACAACCATCCTTCAGTGTACGCCTCTGTCTAAGGTGAAGGTGACACCACCGAGGGGAAAGGGTCTGCTTAAGAGAGCCGGAAGGGGTTCACAAAATACCAATAGCAACAACACCAACAACAAAAAACATGTAGGCGAAGAGGGGAGGATGGGTCAAGACTTGGTTGGTTTGGATTTGCATAAATGATTGATATAAATATAAATCCTTGTGTATTACACGCCATTATTTTCGACCATTGCGTGTCAGCTTGGGGAGACTTTGAGTCGTTGTTCTGCATAGCCTAGATTTACAGTGTAGTAGCGTTGTTTTGATGAGGTTTGGCTATCGCATTATTCAAGGGTGGTTTGGCCGGGGCATTATTCAAGAGTAGAAATATGCGTGAGCTGGAACTTGATTCTGACCGGTTATGTAAATAGATGCAGATTATTCTGTAAAGAATTTGTTTATTATGTGATCCTGGCGACATCTTGGTTTTGTTTTTCACTTGCGTCATTGTCTGGATAAATAGTGAACAGCGTTACTGAATGTTAGGGACATGATTTATAGCAAAAGTATTCCTGCCGATTCCTTTTAATGGGAACTTCTCTAAGGCAGGAAGAAAGATGCAATAAAGAGGAGGTCCCATTATCTATTGACATTCACTTAATAATATTATTTTGTTGATAATAAGCGGAAGATCCTCTTTTTCGGGATTATGATATAGCCGAGTCAGTTCTGTTTAATAAGATTTCCTTGGGACAATAGAAAAAATACTGATTAAAATGTGTTCCGAATATCCGATGATTTTTATGTAGAAATGATACAGTTATTATGTTATATCAAATGTATTGTAATTTTTTTTAAGCGGAAAAGGCCGTTATCCGGACTGCACCTAAGGCAGAGTCGAATGGTCATAATGTGTGTCGCCTTTTCTCCCATCCCACTCAGTCATCAGGTTGTATATCCGGTGCTGATATATCCCAGGATGCCATCGTCACAGATATGCTATCTTTGAGTTTCTTTGTTTTTTCTTTTTAGCAGTGCATAATCTGTTTATCTACGTCTTTGACAATGCATAGTTAATTTTGTGCTGAAACTGCGTCTCCAAGAGTCCTCGGGGAGCTGAAAATGTCAAAGAATAAAAAAATATACCCCACCGGAGAAACATAACTTGATTATTGCTTTGAAAAGTGCGTAACTGGCTAGCGTGATAATTGGGTTCCATCCCGTCGACGGTGAAAAAGTAGATGCGCCATTTCGTTGGTCAGTGATTTAATGCCCCACTGTCTTTTGCGTACTTTGGCTGAAACTGGGAATACGACTGGGCGGTCTGTCTGGCGCAGCGCTGGCCCTAATGAAATGTTTGCATCCTGTGGCCATATGCATAATCCTTACGTTGGTGAACGCATTGCAGTAACCACGGGAAACTTCCCAAAACATCAATAGTGTTCGGAGTAGTTAACGCAATACGTTAATTAAAGCATGGATTATGCATACGGTCACTGTTTCCTTATGCATAATCCTTGCGTATGTTAACGTACTGCATTAACTACAGTGAACACTAGTGTTATGGGAGTTTCCCTTGGTGATCGCAGTGCGTTAATTAACGTAAGGATTATGCAAACAGCCACTGGTCATCAAAGTGATGGTTTTCCCGGCTTTGTATTGTAATTATGAACGCAACTGACAAGATGCATTTGGCCCTAAAGTGCAGTATTATACAGAATTTCTGAAACAAACTTTAAAATTTTATTCATAGATGAACACGGAAGTGAAAAGCCCGCATCAGCCAGTGAAACTTAATACAATTTTGAGATCTCATTCGTCAAATTCTTTGATGTGGATTTATAATTGCGTATACATCAAAGATCATACACAAGCATGTACATGTCTACGTGACGTATTTTTTTAACCGTGTCCTTTCTAGAGTGTAGAGAGACGATAAGTCTGCATTTGTAGAGGGCTCTCTGAGTGCGTGTTGTCTGGGTACTTTCAATGAAGTGTTTCAAGAGTAGTGACACTTACGTTGGTAGAAATCACTAAGATGCAGTGCAATATAGTTATATTTTGGTGCTCACCTATCAGGATCAACACGCCCTCTCTGGGGAGGTACTGACACTTCAGTGTTGTTGTTGTTGTTTTTGTTGCCGTTACTGTGGTTGTTTAGTTGTTGTTTCTAGCTATTGTTTTTTGTGGTTGTTGTTGCTGTAAAATTGATGATCATTTTCATGCCATGTTAGTCAGTTATCGTACCATTACATAAAACTATATCGCTTACATCGTGCACGAAGGCGCTAGTCCCACAGACATGAGAACCATTTCTTTACTGAACTGATATCAGTTATTCAGCATATAAGGAGGCTGTCTTTATTGAAATGATATGGTCTGCTCAGGGCACGCATAAAGGGGACGGACGGGGGAGGAAGGTCGATTTAGGAGGACAAGGGTAGTGAAGGGGAGGTAGTGGAAGAGCCCTCTTCACAAGCCCATAGTAGCCAAAGCATACCCTTATGAATCATCTTTACTGCCTGTCCGTTCTTTTCTCTGGCATGCCTCATATTTTCTCCGTGCCTTCACGGCCATCCGCCCACCTGTCTCTTTAAAGCGCTCCTTTGCCATCTTGTCTAAATTTGTCTCTGTCTTGGACTCTCAGAAGTCCCAGGAATAGCTCTTCTACACTCCTAATGATGCTTGTGGTACAGCACTTAACACTGGAGCTTCTTACAGACACAGGGTGTGCCATTAACNGGGGGGGAGGGGGAGAGAGAGAGAGAAAGAGATTGAAAAAGAGACGGCTTGGGAAAGAAAAAAGAAATGAAAGAGGGAAGATGAAGGAAAGGAGGGATGAGAGAGTAATGAACGTTTATTGTACAACATGAAGACCCTCAAAGCCAGTGAAAGAGGGAGACAGAGAGTGAGGAGTGAGATAAAGAAAAAAAAAGTGTGTGAGTGTTTGTGTGTGTTTTATGTACCTGTGTGTGTGTTGGTGGGTGAGAGGGAGAGAGAGAGAGAGAGAGAGAGATTAGAGATTTTGTATGGCATTTATTTGTGTTTTTATGTCTCTTAAGAGAGAGGTAAAGAGAAGAAGAGAGGAAAAACAAAAAAGAAAAAGATTTTCTTCCTAGTAGCAAAATCCTTAAATATGATTTTTTTTTGTTTTTATTTTCCAGGAAACAAAGCATGGACGGGCAGCTGTACTGCGAGGCCCATGCCCCTCCATCCCATGGTTCCTCACCAAGCCCGGAGACAGATGAAAAGGTTAGTAGTGTAGTTCACTGTTCACTGGGAGTGGGCGATTCCACAGATTCTAGAATCGATTCTATTCCACGTTCTTGGATCTGGGAATCTGAAGAATCGAGTACGATTCCAGGTACTTGCCCAGATTAAAATTCAGCAGGGCAAATTTTTTGCTGTAGATTACTGTGTTCAGATGATTACTGTGAATTCAAGTCCTCATTTTCGTTGGCCATTCCCTTTGACTAGTAATGCAGATAAGCATTTGAGCTAAAAAGAAAATATTTTTAATAACCGGTCACATGTTCAGTTTTGTGCTGAGGCTCTTCGTTTGACCCACCTCTGTGAAAACCCACTTGAGGCCTCAGGCTATTTCAAGAGAACAAAGACTCACTCACTGGCATGCCCTATCGCTTTCCAACCACTGACCTGAAATAGTGCTGCTTTAATTTAATTTAATATAAACTGGTCGGTGACATTTGTATTAGAACAGGCCACAGCTAAGGTCACTGGCTCCCTGGAAAGGAGGAAAAAAAATGACTCGAAAAATTTATTCACTCTTACCAGTATGTCGAATCCAGGTTTCAGTAATGATGCGCATGTGTGACCATAATGAAGCGAAGTGGGAGGGGGCGTTAGGTTGACAGGAACAGTTTACCTATTGGTAGCTTTGGAGTGATCAGTGGACAATCTTCCAACTTAGATCACAGCATTCCATTTGCTCTGAACAGATATCTCAACAGGGTCCCACCCAAAGGCTCCCCAGTGTGCGAGCTCTGCTCCCATCCATATAAAACTGTACGCCACCGCACACATTTTGAAAGTACAGCTCTCAGTAACATTACAGAACAGTTTCTTCCAGTCTCCCTCCAACATACACAGCCCTGTACAGTTCCACAGAGCAGCTGCAGATAACTTGTCAATAGCACATGGCTTTGAGCCGAAGAGTAAAAGCTCAAGAGCGGCTGGGTCAGTAACAAAAACAACAACAACAACAACAACAACAACAACAACAACAACAACAACAACAACAACAACAGCATGGCTGCTATGTATTCCTAAAACGTTACTTTACATGAAAACTAATGGGATTGGAATGGTTAAACGGAAAACCCAGTGCTTGATAGAAGTAAGAGGTTTATGCAAAAGCCAAGATTGTGAGTCCCTGATGTAAAGTGTACAGATTGGCATGACAAACAAAAGAGCTGGCTTTTGCACGCTGAATCATACATATTTTGACATGAGAACTTGCGCATTAACGGCCGGATTTCTTTCCATCATTTACTTCCACGATGAATGCCACTAAGGATGCATTCAGCACTGATGCTCTAGTGTAATTCTTACGATGGCAAGCTCTCATTTATTCAATGATACCGCCATTATCTACATTATTACATCATTATCGCCACCATCATCAACCTCACAACCACTGGAGTTAATCCAATAGCTGGGCTTAATACTTTAAAACTTAGAATTCTATTACGAGAATTTGCTTCTTGAAATTACTATATGAAGTATTTAAAATGTATGCATCATAATGGTTAGGATTACGCGAAATGAGGTCTATTTCAGAAGCACTCGGAATGGATTCGATTCCAGTACTTGAATATGATTCCAGTCCAATCGAAAATCGAACACTGGAAATGGGAATCAGTCCATCTCTACTGGTTTCTCAAAATAAGTACCTAATACATTTCGTTAGGTGTAGCCTGTCTACATGCAATACCTATTTTAAACGACTGCTTTTCGGAGATAGGAGTTACTGTCACTAGAGCCTTCCGAGTGACAACAACAAGAAGTTTAACAAGTTTATTAGGAAAAAGCCCACACCACAGACGTGGTAATGGGCAAAATACAGTATGTAACGGGACAATGTCGATGATGGAAAGGTCTTCATGCCAAATATATCTTATGACTTTTGTATTAATAGTAGTCTTGGAAATTCATTCTGGATTTTCCTTTACACCCGCGTAATGTTCTGTACTTTAAACGCTGCTGCTATAAAACAGTCTCAGCAATTTTCCAGCGGACTGGACAAGCTTAATGTTTTATGAATAGTACACATCGGCCTGACAGCGGAGCCTTTATGTTTCTTTGCCCCCATTTCGAGATATATTTAGGTCTACCAATTTTTTATGACACTCTATTGTTATAAATCTGAAGATGAAGGGGGTAATTTAGATTTAGCAAAAATATATTCTAATAACGTTGGAAGCAAAAGAGGCCAGACAGCCAATTTCCCCATCAAAACAGGTCAGGTAAGAAACTTTAAGGAATGAGTGAGAAATCTGTCGTCAGTTTCGGGAATGCAACAGCATGTTATTGCTGCTCAATATAACATGGCCTAGGTCTGTTTATTGCATCCTTTATTGTAATACCATTGTGACAGGCTCGGCTTCCCACTTGATAAGAGTCACAGGGTATTGCTTCTAAAAGAAACAAAGCTAAAATTTCATACCAAACTTTATTTCGTTTCATCAATATTCATGTCTCTGTCCGCCTTTTAATGTGGCGTCACTGAAATTTTCAACAGGGTCGTTCTCCATACATTACGAGTACAGTATTGTTATTAGGACTGAAAATTGGAGTTGATTTTTTTTTTTCAGTCCATCGCCTTCGTTCCTCTGCTAATCTCTTCCCCACCACAACCTCAACCCTTATCCCTGTTACATTATCTGATTCTCAGAATTCTGACCTGTTCGAGATGCTGGAGCGTCTTCAGGGCACCAGAATCGACGACCAGCGATGCGACATGACGTCATTCTTCAAGGTAAGTTTCAGTATAAAACAATGAAACTACCCATGCACGTATATACCATTCATTTTCATTCAGGTTCTCTACGCGGGATAACCAGTAATTAAGAGATAATGTATGGGCTAGCAGCCTCGAGTCGATTTCATAATCGGATAACTGCTACATGTGTTAGGTGGGCAGTGTTGTAGGAGCGGCGATCAGGGAGTAAGAAGGAGAGAGGAGGGGGAAGGACTACAAATAAGGGTGGAAGGGAAGTGACTGGTGTGGTGGGGAGAGGGGTGGGGGGACCAATAGGGGGTGGGCATGAATTTTCAGATGCTGGGTATTCCCTATTCAATATTATGCTCAAGTCAGTGGCATGATTGGGTTTGCAATCGAGCCGGATAGGTTTGAAGAGAAAAAAAAATAAAGGGGAAAGGGGATGGGGTGAGGGTAAACGTGATCAGGAGCGTAGGAAATGGGCCAGAGGACACGATCACGCATTAATTTTCAGACTCAGGCTTCCAGCAGCAAAGCATGATGTATGGTACTCGAATCTAAACACATGATCGATTTTGTAATCGGATCACAGTACTGTCGGAATGGTGCGAGATAGTCGATGGACGGAAGGGGTGGGT
>JAWQUT010000026.1:1520333-1535664 GCA_033807755.1 Ellobium chinense | reverse complement strand
ACACACACACACACACACACACACACACACACACACACACACACACACACACACACACACACACACACACACAGACACCATGCTAAGCTCTTGTTTCATTTTTTGATTCACAAGCCAGCAAAGTTGCCACAGCCTCTATCCTCATGATACGCCTAGTACTGAGCAAAAGGTCTCGCGATGCTGTCGCTCATCCTCACCGGTTTTACTGAGGACACTTCTCAAGCTCCCCTCCCCAACCCTCCGCTCCTCACCCCCCGATCTGCTCTACCCAGCTTCCTTATCCCCATTATCCAGATTTAAGTTCTAATTCCTGTCACTTTTACTTCACGTCTTCTACTCTTTCTTCACCAATATAAAACCTTTTACATCGCCATCAGTTCCATCCAGCATGCTGACCAGTACTGACCAGGTATTCCCTTATTCAGTAATATAACAGTGTACGAATAGCGATGCCTGTAACCTGCAATTAATATACAATTGATCCAACTTAACTAAAACTCCTTCTGAGCATGGAAAAAGATGCGATTAAAAGGAATTGAGATTATCAGGTGGGAATTTTATTTTTTTCATAGAAAGTGAAACATAGTGGCTTTCTGAAAATTTTTGCATTTGTGATTTAGTCTAGTCTACTGCAATCAACAAAGTTGACGCGTTTAAAATATGTCTATTGGCGCTTTAAGGGGGAAGTGATCTCTTTCAGGATAAAAACCAAATGGGAAGTCTCTTATCTGCGTCACTGTGGTCGGACCCTTGTTTACCTCACCACCGCGGTCAGCTGTTGCAGTTATGATGTCTGATATGATGACGCAGAATATACCAATTGCGATGGGGCTAGACAAGGGAAATTAAAATTTCTAGAGGTGTGCCCGTTTAACAGAAACAGACTAGACTGTTTCCTTGCTTACGTAAATAATTTCTAGTAGCAGATGCTGGTAGAACAGTTAATACACTGTTATCTGATATCAAGAACAAAAGTCACTGGTATATCTCACCTTTAAATTACGGTCAATGTTGCAAGCCCATTTGCTCGTCTCGTCTTTGTCTCCCAAGCCCAACCTTAAAGCTTAATTATAATTTATTTTCATCTCAGGCTCCAGACTTCCTAGACACCTTGCTTTTACTTCAGTCTAGGAGATATGAAGACCAACGCTGCCTGCTTCCTTCTTCTGCCAAACTGTTGCAGGTTGCTTTCTCTGACTCTTTCTCCTATGTTTCCTGCACGAAACTTTTTTCTTCAAACCGTACATCGTATAGCCCTGTATTCCCTACCCCGCATCCCAACAGCCCAAAAGGAGCCATGTTTGTTTTCACCTAAAATCTGCAGGTCTTGGGTTGGGATAGAATTACTAGGTTTAAGATCTGTCTGACTTACGCCCTGTTTTGAGAAAATCAGCAACAGCGTTTGAGGTATAGCTGTTGCAACATAAAGGTCTCCTCTGGCAATGAGGTTCAAGCTCACTTTGCTGTTTAGCAAGGTGGATTAAATATGAAGAGTCTGTTATAGCCTAAGATGCGAGAAGAGGGGATGTTTTTTGTTTTTTTTAAAAGTACTGGTTGAAAGAGACCTGCCTTTTCAATCCTAGAAGTTACTGCGAAATCGCACGATCTTGAAAAAAGTTTTTCGAGTGAAAGAAGTGATATGTCTAATAGACGTAGGTGAAATCTGGTGCCGAACAACTGGGGCCATCGCAAATAAAAGTTGTCCTAAATTCATCATTCTTGATGGGGAAAATGCACCATTCAGCACGTTGGTGTGCAAATTTACATAGGAATCCACTGCATTCGTGGTGATAAGTTGCACACTATGGTATGTGCGTTACAGCCTCTAGAAAAGGGTTGTGTCTCTCCTTAATATGTTTCATGGCTCCTTTTGTGTTTTCTTAGTTTCCAGGGCAACGTATGACTTTGGTCTTCAAGTCGTGTTCGTGTCTTTATAGTCTACAAATACAAATAGTGGCATGATCATCTTAGACATTTTTCTCTTGCAAGATTTTAGTATTGGGAATGATCTTTTAAGAGTTTCTTTTCTTTTTCAAACCTCTAATTATTTAGTATTGTCTCGTCCTTTATTTTCAGATATTATTTTATTTTTTATTTCAACGCATCCCATGCCCTCAGACTCACTCGCATCCTCACTCTCTCTCCGTTTCCTTCCCTCCCATTTCTTCCTTCAAGCCTTTACTTGACCATCATTTTCCTACCATATCTCCCGCCACTTGAAAGCTTGCGCATTAACAGTGGGATCTCTTTCCATCGTGAGAATTATGCGATGCATCCGTGCTGACTGCACCGTTGGTAGCGTTCATCATGCAGATTCAATTCTTATGATGGTAAGAAATCCCATCGTTAATGCGCAAGCACTCGAGAGTTAAAAAGATGTATAGTCAATGATACAAGTATAAAGCTGTCTGATTTATCTCATGTCAGCCCCCGCTGTTCCTCCCAGCCTCCCCCCCTCCCCCGTGCCAAGTTCTTAACTACCTAGTGATGTCTTGTCGATATGTCCCCNNCCCCCCGCCCCATCCTCCTGTTTTTCTTTTCTTTTCCCGAAAACCATTCCACAAAACCCCACTGCGTGTTCTCGACACATAGTAACCAAAATACGTGAGACGATTACTGGTGTGTCGCGACAAATTGTCCCATCAATAATAGGACATTTTAGATGTATACAGAGACCTTTTGCCGTGACACTCCAGTCGCACAAAATATGTAATTTTGCATTTTATATGTTGAACTACACGTGCTTCTATATAGTTACATATTTCTCAGCATGTTGAAAGTGATTTTTGTTCTATGCAAGTTTTCATGGTGTCTTGTAAAATAGCATTCAATTTTCATCTTACGTCATTATGTATTGTGAAGTTGTGTTTTTATTTTTTTCTTCTATAAATTCTTATGACTATGTCTATGATCAGTCTACTTCTGTTCTAGATCTAGACACAGAATAATAACTCGGAACATATTAGCTGCTGCTCTACTTTTATGGTTATTTAGCCACTGACGATTGTTTTCATGCACTTTCTGGATGTTTAATCATTTTGTTTTTGTGTAACGGTGACTTCGACGGTTATTTTTAATATGCATGTTAATATATATGCGTGCCTCAAGTTTATAACTTTAGCTTTGCTCTTAACTGTACCTTTTTTGCCGGGTGGAATAGTGTTTCACTAAAAGTAAAAATAAAGACAAGTGCGCATGACCTGCTTCTGTTTTATATATATATATATGTATTATTATATATACCAAGCAGAAAACAAGCGGTCATTAGTCTAGTTTATGGCCTTGTCGCGACGTTCAAGTTTAATCAAAATGTCACCTAAAATAGAGCTCGAGGTACGTCTTTATGACGTCACTAGGAAAAGTTGTCAATACTTGCATCCAGGCAAGACCGTTTCAATTTTAGACAGCGAATCCGAGACATGGTATTGATAAATGCAGCGTCACTGCCGACGCTGGCTTTGTCTTGATAATAATTTTCAGTGAGCAATTACTTTAAGCGAGTGATTTTAACTTGAAATTGGTTATGGCATTTGAAGAAGGTTCGTTTTGAAGAGATGATTTCAGACCTGAGACTGCGAGAAAAGAAAGGCGACGAGCCAGGAAAGTCGATTCGTTCGCGCAATCTGTGTAGGAATATTTTGTTTCTAGCTTTCGAATTGTTAAGTCAAGGCATATATTTATAGCATCAATTAAGTAAAGATGCACTGCTCATTTATTTTTTTAACATTGTACATAATAAAATGTCACTTCATATTTATAAAATGTTTTTAAAATAAAAACAGGCTGTTGTTTAGCTTCAACGTTGCAGAATAGATTCGAGACAGGATTGTAACGGTGCATCAGTTGTTGTTTTTTTTGTTAAGTTATTGTTTTCTTTTAAAATCCAAAGTAGGTTACCTCGAAACTGGCTCTTAATATCATACTATATTGATTTGCTGTTTGCCGTATATTAAAATCAAATGTCTGTGCCGTAAAGAAGTAAGCCATCTTTTCCACTTCTCATTATCATGGGCTGATAAACACTGTGAGCCATGACCGGCTGAAGCTTTCAGTACAAAAAGGTGGTTATTCGGCATTTCTTAAGCTATTAATAATTCAGTTATCATGCATGGCAAAATCCTAGGGAAACATGTAGTTTTTGGAATTAGTATCCGTACAAGTCCGCCATTTCTTCATTTTTGGTCTTTGTTTTGTTTTGTTTGTTTTTCGATCGATCATGTCTTTAATTTTAACATCTTTGATGCTTAAGATTCTGTGTATTGCGAAACCGCCAGCTTGTTGTTAGTCTTCTTGTTAGTCTTGAATTAGTCTCGGTCTAATAATAACTTCAAATGAAATCGTGACAGCTGATGGTATGGAGATAGGAAGTACGCTCATTATGAAATCGCTGAGATGATGGAGATGCCATATTTTGCTCTTACGCTGCTACATCCCGGACTTGAATCACGACACAACATTATTACCATCGTATGTGGTTGTTTTCTTCCTGTTTAAAATTAGCCCGTTGTGAAACCGCGAAAGGTTAAATTTAAATTCTCCATGCGTTATTAATCACAAGAATAGCGTATGTTGAAATCACCACAGTGGATATTATAGAGATGAATCAAGCTGAAATGGATGACCAGTACACGAAGGTTTTAACACTTCCTCCACCTCCTGCCCCTCCCCCTCCCCTCCTCGTCACCCTTCCATGGGGAATCGAAAGGTTCGAATGGTCTCAGCTCTATGGCATAGGACCCGGCCCTGTCACTGTTTATCCACAGGTTACATTTCCTACTGTCCAAGGCACAAGAGAGACCATGACTCTTAAAACCCAGGTTTTTTTATAGGGTTCCAGCCAGGTTAGTTCCTGGCCAAGAGCCTCAAAGAGTTGTTAACTACCCCTGCATACCAAAAGTAAGCGGAAGTTATAGTTGCGCAGGGGAAGTAATCAGCGTCAGAGAGTAGCTTCTGTGCGTAATCGGCCCACACTTTTGATTGTAGGCTACGAAATCACACATTCGAGTATTCCACGTCAGTGAGTGAGTGTGAAATCGGAAACATCGACCATGTGCATTGACGATTGTCATCGATTCCACATTAAAGCTCATAACGTTAGGGCATGTCGACCTCTCCTTTAGGCTGGATATGGATTTTCTAGGGCAGAAATGGCGATCTTATTCTCTATCCAACACTTCTACGTTAAAATCTCATTACGAACGTAAGAAGCGGAGAGACTTGTTTTTCGTTTTTTAGGGAATTGTAATTTGATTGAAGATATGTAATTTTTTGAACAACTTCCTTCCTCTTTAGGGCAAGGAAGTAAGTTAGGGAATAGGATTTTTTTTTTCTTTTCGTCGCAGTTATTTTTCTTTGCTGTTGTTATTTTGCGTGATTTCAGCACCACTCATTTATTTTCGTGAAACCACAGTTGCATAATAAAGTTGTCATGTTATATTAGATGCATCCCGTTTTTCCTGAATGTATGTGTTAGAATTAATTATTTGTTTTATCTCTAATGTTTTTCATGAATCTAGAATCAGCGGAGTACCCAAAGCTCCGGGGATTTTGGAGAAATTAAAATTTAAAGGTGTTTTGCCATAATTTATACTGAATATGACATCAGTGAAACAAGAGAAGACAAGAAGTGGCTGATCAATCTATAATAGGGCACAGTGGAAATAGTTTTGCACTCATTTTCTTTGGCTGGTTTAATTGTAATTGGCAGCTCATTTATTTGGGTAATATTTCTATTGCCTCTTTAGCACGTTACATTCCCAAATGAGGCCGATCTTTGATGACGTCATTCCGTTTTCGATTTTTTTTTTTTAACCCGTCATAATTTCTGTTATTTTGGTGTGACAGCTAAAATCATGTTAATGGTATGTCACGCGGATCAAACTGATATTGTTCTGCCATAAAATGAATGGTACAGTTTTGACGTCATTTAAATATTATTTGGACTAAATATGGAAATAAGACTTTTTGTTAAAGAAAATCTTAGTTCTGTAACAAAACTCAGCTAAAGCTCGTTGTTATTCTGTAACGTTTTTGGGACGAGATCTTTTGTTTTGTTTTTTTCGGTGCAAACATGATGGTTAAGCAAGCTTACGTCATTTGTGCACTAGGGTCCACATACGCATGCGAATTGTTTGGAAGTTAGCGATTCTGCTCAAAGCCTTTTCTCTCAGTGCAGAACCCTTTCATTTCCGACAGCCACGACACATGATTGTTAGCTTTGTTTCCATGACGACACGCTGACATTAAGTGCTTCATGCGTAGATAAATTGCAGCCCAAAAATTGAAGAAATGACCATACTCTGAAGCTTGCGCACCACCGCCTGGCAGGTGACAAAACTCAGGGAAAGAAGCACAAGATAGCGTAAACAATTTCTAACATAATATAAAAAAAAAAAAAAGAACACAGTGTTTTGCAATGTATAAATCAGAGGGCTGACATCCCTTTGGGGCAGTACCCAACTACGTGTTGCATATTATGTGTTGTTTTTGCTCAAAGACTTGTCTTTTTAAATCACAATGTGACCCACAGATGTTGGAAACCTTCCCTTTCCTTTCTGCCCATGCACGCCGTCAGTTTCTTTATGTTCCACCACGCTGTCAACTATGTCTCTAATTACATCCACAGTCTCCGGCACCCACAGTCAATGAGGATCAGAAGCGGAACATCCAAAAGGTGGGTGCATAGGGAAAATTTACAACACCCAATCATTCCCGCATACTCTCCACAACCTCGGTGCTTTATTGGCTGGCTCACAGCATCACTGAGACTATAATAATATACTATAGGTGATAAATAAAAATCAGGGACAGAAATTAGTTTCTGGTATACTGATAGACATCTGATTGAGGAAGTTGATAACATAATAGTCTTATTTCTTGAGCATTCTGTAAGCTATATGGAAACGTAAGCAAGCAATCGTTAACGTATCAGTGGTACGAAATAAATTTAAATCGGCTACAATTAGAGGTCGACTGTATGATATGATATTTTAATTTATATATTATATGAAAGTGTCGGATGTTGGGATCTCCAGTTTCATCTTGATTATAATGTGTAAAGGCACTGACGTGATGTGGCAAGCTTTATTCAGAGACTTTTTTTAACATTTGATCTGTGTGTTCAGCGTGACCAGAAACAATACTTGTATCAAAGGATGCGAAAAAGTAAAAGCTAAAATTCGAGAATATTTTTAACACATTCATATTGTTAAAAATCCATTATTCACGAAATGAAAAGTTGTTTGTGAAATAAACTGTTCTCTTATCCTTATATAACTTGCTCATGATAGATAGTACCACAGAAGACAAGTATTTTGAAAGGCGAGGCTGGAATGTCATTTGAAACCAGAAACCAAAAATATGAGGGGCAGTGTTCAGAATGCGATGCATGAATAGCTGCGTTTTTCCGGGATGGGGACGGAGATGAATGTATTTGACTAATCACTTTAGAGCTTATAAAGATTAGAGAGCTTTTAAATTCAAGTTTGGATATCTTACAGACCGTCATGACTGAGCTAACATGGGCATAATGGCATTTCCTGGTATTAAGACCGCTTTGCACGTTATGAATGATGTGTTTAGCACCTGGTTCACACCTAATATAATATTCATATTATAATTCGTAATAAGTGTTGGCATGCCTGCCTCTGCCATAATGATCCATAGGCGATCTGAATGTGAAATTAAACACTCTCGATTATCATGTGCTGGAAATAGAAAAGGGGATGGTTGCTTGACCCTTCGCTGCGCTGCCAGTACCAGTACACTCTCCTGCTAATCACAACTGTCTGTTGCTTCTCACAGATCCTTCAGGGCGATGGGCCCTACCCCATGATCGTCTTGCCTCCCAGGGGCGGCTACTGGATGGAAGGAAGCGAAGGGTTCTTCACCTCGGAGGAAGACAACGTTCACGAATCAATTCAGTCCCTCCATCCCAGTGCCAGCGAGCTCAGTATTGATACAGACTTCACCGCCCAATGCTACAGATGCGAGTTTTACGGGAAGGTAAGAAATGGGCGCGGATGAGAGATAAAGGGAAAGAGGGAGAGAAAGACGAAGGAAGGAAGGATGCATGGCAAAAAGGAGGGAGGGAGGGAAGGAGGTAGGGAAGGAGAGAAGATAAAGAAAGAAAAGAAATGAGGGAGGAAAGCAGGGCGACGTGGGAAAACAAGACTAAAAGGAAGAGGGAAAGATGAATAGAAAAAGAAAAAAAAGGGGACATGAAGCAGAGAGGAATGGATTGGGAGGAGAGAGAAAGCGACAGAAAACAGAAAAAAAGGAAGAGAATAAAGTCACATGAAATACCCTCTGTCCAGTGAAAATAATATGGTGACATACTACAGGAATTCCTAAGTGAGCGCCACCAACCATTGTCAACAACAATTTTGCTGCAACGAAATTGAATTATGTCTTTGATCTCTGTAGGCTGAACATTTTTTCGTAATCAGGCTACTGATGTGTTAGTCTGCCTGTCTGATTATCTGCCCATTTTTCTGATTGTCGCTCCATATGTCTGATTGTCTGCCTATTTGTCTGATTGCTCATCCGTTCGCCTGCTGATATGTCTAATGATAGTTGTCTGTCCATATTGTCTGGCGATTGTTACAGTGGAAAATAAGGAACTGAATCTGATTACGAATCTATTCAGGAGAACGGAAGAAATGAGACGGAAGATGTGAACAACATGCAGAGGAATGTCACCGTATTTTCCATTGTCTACTCATTTTTATGCCACCATTTCATTCATTATGACCGTGTGTATAGGTACATCCCCCCGTGCATACCTCTTTAGTGTCATTTGTATGGCTGTAACTGAGCCAAGGAAATAGCAGGACCTCACCACCTGTAACCTCAGAAACTCGAAACTTCTGTATAGGCTACTCGTTGTAATGACGGATACTGAGCCCCATATTGTCTAAGTTTACTCCCAAACTTATCAACTCATAAACTCAGTGTTGAGCAATTCCAGCAGAATACCACGTCAGTTACCGTAATAGAGAGCTTGCGCATTAACAGTGGGATCTCTTAACATCGTAAGAATTGCATTAACTCTGCGTTGATGAACACTACTAACGGTGCATGCAGCATCAATCACTAATGTAATTCCTACAATGGTAAGGGATCCCACCATGAATGTGCAAGCTCTCATATTTCTGAAAGGCTATAATTTTACAGCAGCTAGTTTTGGTTTATACTTAAAGAAAACTTGATCCTTGTTTGGAAAAAAAAATGGCCTGCTGTAAGATCAAAGCTTTTCCACAAATTAGCGTAAGTCATACGACATTCTGCTGGAATGGTCTTGTAATGGATTCCACTGGCATCTTGAAATTCTAGTTTGTGATGCCCCGCCGCATTGTGGTTACTACTAAGAGACAGCGGCGGTCTATAGAGTAGTACGAGGGCGAGATACTAGACTAGATCAAGACCGATAAGGAATTCCAGCTTAACCCTAGAAGTTGTTGTTTTTTTTTCCCTAGAGATTATTCAATCGATTTACTGTAGTAAGTTACGTTTTTCCTTGTGAATGAAACAGTACGGAGATGGAGATCCGTACTTTACTGCTTGATATAAAAATGGTCGTAAATAATATGGCATCAGAACAAACTGAACTATAGGCAAAGTCGTGACTTCACATCGCAACGCCACATAAAATGTTACGCCCATTTAATTGATGGTATACGAGGAGCCTGGGGTTGTTTTTCATGTCCTTGAGGCTTTTCTGCAGATCACACGACTGTTTATATCTTCTTTAAGTGGAGGAGGAGTTCGAAAGGATCGGGAGAGGGGAGGGGAGGGAAGAGGGGGAATCCAGGACTAAGAATGGTGCTAGTAAGAACTGCCAAACTCAGTACAGAAAGTTAAGCGATTGAAGCGGTACCTTGACATTTGATTTGAGGATAACGTGTATCATAAAAAACAAATGCGTATGTGGTGACTTTTCATGTGGAAGGAAGTGGGTTGGGGGTGGGGTGGAGGAAAAGCGGTCAGAGAGGATTAGGGAAATATTGCCTGATTTGGCTTGAGAGGCGGGGAAAGGGTGACAGATAATGATACTAATTGTAGATACAATGAATAAACCTTTGACAGTGTGGAAATGGAGAAAACTTGATAATTCGAGGTCGGAGCAAAGAAGAAATATGAATCTGATGTAAGTAGTGTTTGGAAAAAGAATGGTTTACCGTATAAAGCAGCATGACCGGATTGTTAACGTCTTTGGACTCAAGATCTGGAGGTCGGGGGTTCGATTCCCGCCAAGTGGAAATGCTTCGGAAAAGCATTTCATTTGCGCTTTTCTTAGACTGTCTGTAAAATACCTCGCTATGGGCAGTGAAAGGTGAAGTCAAAATGCTAGTGATCAGAGCCTGTTAAATGGCAGCGGCACTGTATGATTTCCAGGGAGTTGAGAATGCCCTTGAGTGATCTGACCCCTGAGGGTATTACTATTGTGAAATCGACTGACCGGACATTGGCCTGTATACGCGACCCATAAACCCCATTCTTAGAAAAAACGGTGTGTGAAGAGAAGACACAATGACCCAAAGGAAATCATTTTGCAGAAAAACATTTGCTTTAAATGAAATTAAAGTAGGGATCAAGACGTTGAACTTTGTGAACTGAATACAAACCGTTCTGGCTAATCGATTTTTTTTTGAACTTCTCTGTCTCTGTGCGTGTCTGTGTCGCTGTCTCTTTCTATCTCTTTCTCTCAGTCTTTGCCTGTCTGTCTGTCTGTCTTTCTATTCCTCTCTCTCTCTCTCTCTCTGTCTGTCTGTCCGTCTCTCTCTCTCTCTCTCTCTCTCTCTCTCTCTCTCTCTCTCTCTAAAAGAGTACATCATACTAAGTTCCTTAATAACGAAGGAAATGTGTTTGTTTGCATGACCGCGGAATGCATGCCTCACACACACAAAAAAAAACAACTTTAATATAAAGAGTGAAGACATGAAAGGTCTAACGTTAATTAAATAAAGTTTTAAACTCTGGTTTTTCTTCTTGTTTTTTTTTTTTTGTAACTTTGTGCGTGATTTAAAACGAGATAGGCAGTGGCGGGTCAGGTGTGCGAGAGGAGGCTGATTATGAACTAACACTGAAGCCTTTTTTTTTAACTAGTCTCCGCCGTTTTGTGAGAAGATTTCTTAGAAGAAAACAAATAAATGACCTGACTCTGTCAACAGACGGGCCCTTGGGAGTCATGACCTAATTGTGGGCCATTCCTTTATAGTGTCAGGCTGTCAAAGGGTCGAAATGCTTGCTAGACGGAGGCTTCTTCCTTTGAAGATCTTCTGTTGCCTCGCTGTCTGAGTGAGAGTTTCCTATCCACTCTGCCTTCCATAGTTTCACACTAATAAATGAATAAGTACAATAGAGCAGGCCCTTGCAGGAAGATCAAAGATGAGAACACATCGTTTCAATTTGCAGGTTACAGACCTGTGTTTAATTTCGTCATTGTTTACTAGGAGTGTATGGTCTGTAAAAGTTAGTGTGTTACCCTTGACTAATTTCTCATTGATTACTAGAAGTGTAGGGTCTGTAAAAGTTAGTGTGTTACCCCTGACTAATTTCTCATTGTTTACTAGAAGGGTATGGTCTGTAAAAGTTAGTGTGTTACCCTTGACTAATTGCTCTCGGCCACCCAGCGCCGAATCAGCTGGTGATTTTGACCAGTTTTGAGCTCCGAATGTTTAAACTTAGCAATGCCATGTTATTACCACGAAAATTGGTGCGAGATTATTATTTGTAAACATACCTCCCTTGTCTGACTGGCTAAGTCTCGAGGGTCCTGTTTCGCCATTGTATACCCCTGCCAGCCAAGAGAATGTCCATTCAGCCCGAATAAAAAAACAACAACATTATAGCCTGTTTTCCGTTTTACACTGCAAGTTTGCCCCCCCCCCCCCCNCCCCCCCCCTGGTGTAAGGTATATTTGGTTTTAAAAGAGAGGAACGCTAAATATAGCCCCTTAGCAACTAAATCGAAAGTGCATCAAACACAAGTCTTCAATCTTACAGAAGTGCAGAGGGATATTGTAGAAAGAGCTAGAAACAGTCTAAAAGTAATAGGATATTGACAACAACATGGGGTATTGACAACAACATGGATCCCGGAAGACATAGTTTTCAGCAAAGATGTAGGCTTTACCGTGATGGGTTTGATGTTCAGCGGCACGAAAGATCTGATATAAAATCGATGAACGTAACAGGTTTAGACGCACTTTAGCAAAGTCCTGTCGTAATCCTGACTCGGCGTCAACACAAATTAGAAAATCCTTTTCATTTATGCAGCGGCGTCGCGTCATTGAATGAGCTAAAATGTGCCAAGGCACAACCTGTTTTTCCCTTTGGCTGTAGAGAAATTGGGGGAGAGGGACGGAAGAGGCGTAGAATTAGAAGATTGACTGCGATGAAATGGTGGAAATTGAAGGAAAAAAACTTAGTTTTTAAATGGAGAACGAATCAACAGCTGTTTTTTTCCTCTTGGCTGCAGAGAAGTTGGGGGAGGGATAGGGCAGAAGCCGAGAATTAAAAGATTGACTGCAATGAAATTATTGTGGAAATTAACAGAAAAGAAAACGGCTTTTAAATGGATAACGAATCAACCAATTTATAACAACTATCGGTGTACTTTGAGCTTGAACGTTACTCTCAAGTTTGGCTTTAGAACTATTTATACCTCCTGCGGAATAGAATGCTCAAACAGGCTTAGACAAAAGTGGGCAAGTAATGGGATAGGCTAAGGCTACGGCGGAACTGAGTTGGTGTTGGCTCTTTGTTCTGTGGGACACCAGCTCTACAGTCATAGAAATAACCTCCCTCTAAATCATACACTTAAATCGAACTAAAGCAATCTCTAAACAACATTCAACACAAGACACTTCGTGATTAGTAATTAGTGACTTGCGAGCATAAGCACCCTCAAGTCGATAGGGGCTAGGCTACGCCTATGAATCAGAAGCCCATCAGAATCAGAGGAATACACTTGTACTTTAAAGGAACGTCTGTGCTGTTGTCTCTTGTAGATCTTGTGACAAACAAAGGGGGAACATTTAACTAAATGCCTCCCACTGAGAATTATGGCTGTCGCATCATTTCTCAGTTTTAATAATTGCTAAAAGTGCGGAGTTCTTTGATCACCATCTTCACCCATCCTTTTTTGTGAAATGTTTAGACGGGCTTTGAACAACATTTACTGAGAAAGAGCCCAAAACCACAAACTGGTATGTGGGCATACATGATAATACAGAGACTGAAATAGGGCACCTCTGAAAGGTCCAGCAAGAAGAACAGATAATGATGATCTGGTTCTGCCCGTCATTAATCGAAAGATTATGACCTCGTCCCGGCAGCCATTAAAGGATTAGATAGAAGGACTCATACAGAAAGGTCTAAAATGACCTAATTCTATCTCAGCCTGTAGTGCACCTTCCCATTTTTTTCAGAAGGCAAACTATAACTTTTATAAAAATTAAAATCATTGGGCAAAAAGTAACAAAACTATCTTTTACTGACTCTGAGCGTTAGTTTCTGAACGCTAGAGGTTTACCCTCTGCTGATTTCTATGTGTCCACATTACAGATGGATTGACATGGAAAAATGGGAATGACTTCGTCACTTTAGTTAACAAGTATTTAAAGTCCACTTAGCAAAGTTCTGAGATTCTCTCATGGCGCGCTTGATTATAACAGGATGTAGGGAAGAAAGAGCACATTAGGCAGACCAACCAAATGACTTCTACCACAGCACGGGTTTAACATATGAAGACATTAGCGTAATAAAGCCAGTTTGACAACCTTGTGTTTATAATACATACTAACTTCATAAGTATTGATAAATTATACCCTAACATAATATCTAATACTCTTAACCCTCACCCACATCATTGTATCTTTTGTGTGCCAGGAACACTTCAATTACTACGCCATGGATGAGAATCTTGGACCTGTCGTCATGTCCATCAAGGCAGAGTCTGTGCCCACTGACAGCATCAACGCCATTGTTAGGTAAGACACTTTATTGTAATCAGGCAGTAAATACCTGGGTTTACCCAGTTTAGTGGGATTTCATCCTTTTCAAGTCTGCCAACCAAACGGCTTGGTGTTACAAAACCTTATTTTGCTTCGCTAATGAGTCAGAGGGTGCATTTCAAATTATTGTGAATTTTGTCTCTGTCCCGGAAAACTGCATCCAATGGCGTAAACTGTATAGATCATTAAAATTTCGGGTTTATTTGCTGTTGTTCTCTTCCTGATTATCTTTATTCGCTCGAGATTCCCACAGAAGTAGCTTACCAGTAATTTTATTACTGAAGGAAATGATGTTATGAACTTAAAAAGCATTGCAAGGTGTTGTCTGCTGAAAGCACATTACGAGAAAAGAGTAGGCAAATGAAAGTGGCTATACGGCTGTTTATTTACATCGAGCTTTTTTGTCTGCCCTCAGGACACGATTCTGCACCCGTCAAGAACTCATCCCTGCTTCTTCCATCGATGTACCAAGTCCAGCGAAAATTGCCAGGGTGAGTTGTGTTGGAGTCTAGCCGATCAATATATTGACATTGTCTATCATTACCCTTGACGACATTGTCTTTGTTATTGGTCACTGTCGTTATCATCAATATCATATTATCATCGTTGAAGTCATCTTCGATTGAGATTGCTATCAATACCAGATAATAGTCATCACTTTGTCATGACCAGCCATTATCGTTTTTCAGCATTGTTATCTAGCATTATTATCATCATTATCGTCATCATTGTCATCAGGACCCCCATCATTTTGTTTATGTTATTCTGAAAACTAAGGTGTGTCTTGCATGGGAATCAGGTAGAAGGGGCAACAAGTGGAAAGAAATAAAGAAAGAAAGAGAGAGAGAGAAAGAGAGAGACAGAGAGAGAGAGAGAAATCGGAAAACAGTTTTGTAATGAAGCAAAGATTTTTGTTTGCCAATCTAAACTTGAGCGCGTCTTAATGGGAAATGATGAGGAAGAAACAATAGGGAGAGAGAGACAGACAGAGGCCGAGTGAAAGATTTCGTCATGTAAGGAATCCTTTATTTTGTTTGTTGAAATGTCCCGTTGAAAGGAGAGAAGGAGACAACCAGACAAAAAAAATTGTATGACAGATTTCATCATTAGATTTAAAAATTGCCTGTATGTTTCTTAGCTAGGTAGATCTAAATCAAAATCGCGTATGTGTGAAGGTCATTGTGTTAACATTCCTTAGTGACACTACAAGAGATAACACAAACCTACGACGCACAGACGCTCAGAGCGCGCGCGCGCGCGCACACACACACACACACACACACACACACACACACACACACACACACACACACA
>JAWQUT010000026.1:1502676-1520327 GCA_033807755.1 Ellobium chinense | reverse complement strand
CTCACACACTCACACACAGAGACAAAATGCGCACAGATTGTTGCTAATCTTGCTGGTGAACCTTGCACTATATTTCTTCGGAAATCCGTGCGGAAATGTCACGCTGCGACATTAATGATATGATTTCTATAATAACATCGCATAAGACTGGTCTAATTTATCAATATTCTGTACAAGGATTTTACTCTAAGCCGCACATGAGGAAAAAAAAAACATAGTGGAAATGATGCTTTGTCACCCGTATAATATTTTTTTTCTCCTTCGCCGAAATTTCCCAACATCCTGAAACCTATGACATTTTATAATTGACCTTGCTAAATAGCAACCCGTTTAAACGCAATTTCGTTCACAGTGCTGACAGAACTGGTATATTTCCCATAGTCTATAACAGAGCCTGATTCAAGGAACTCCACTGCAACTTCCCCTTGAACGATAACATTCTACATTTTCTCTCTCTGTATTTTCTAGCTGTTATTTGCTCTTCCTTTTAATCACAACTTTCTTTAAGCTGTTGTGGAATCATGATTTAACGAAGTTCTCTTGCACTCCATCTTAGGATTAAAATGTCCCACAGCTCAGATGGGATTACGGTGTGATTCTAAAAGTAGACCTCTGTGATCAGATAAAACGTGTGTCTTGGTCATGAAAACTAGGCTCACATTATGGAAATTAGGGGACGATAACCTAACGAGAGATAGGAATATAAGGAATCAACTACTATGAAGTTATTATCCTTTTGGTGTGATGGAGCATGATAATTATGCAAGCTGAGGAGTCCTGCGTTCGATTCCCAGGAGGGACAGAAAATTTTCTACATTTGTGTTTCCGGGCTTTCTTCTCAAAACTGATTTCACAAGGTGATTATGAAAAATCCCTAAAACCACATTTTCCAGATAGCTTTAATGTGTAGCAGATTTATGTATTTGTGTGTGCTCAAATGTTTCCGCCTCCTACCAATAGCATGTCTTGCCACCCATGTTTTCAAGAGTAGTCTACTATTAGTGACTCACTTTCGCTCTTGGTACAATCTGTTGACTTATTGTGAAGTCATAAGAGTCGATTCCATTTATTGGTTTATTGATAGCGCCTCTGACGCAATGCAACAACAACAACAACAACAACAACAACAACGGATCATACAGTGACATTGATATGAGAAAATATTGTGCTCTATACCATCTAATTCGTAATGCACCTAACCAGAAGTTGCAAGATGTGACTGTGATTAACCAAAGTTGAATTTCGATTATTCATTTTTAGAAGGATTCGCCCACGACTCTGTCCACCGATCCTAAGAGTAAACTAATCACTGTAAAATAACAAGACGCTAACAGCAAGGTGAAACCGGGATATCTTTATAAGCTTTGCTTTGCATCGGAAGGTTCATTATGGCTTAAGTCGATATTTTTGTTCTTTTTTTGTGTTCTGTAATATCTGCCAACATATTCTTTTGCTAATTTTCGAAAGTTCTGAGAAACCGTTGCGAAAGATTTTGTGAAGAAGGAGATTTCGAAATTTTATGACCGCGGGACTCAAGAATTTAAAATATGAACAAAAAAACAAGATAGAGAATGGAATAAGCAGCAGGTGCCTGGTATTACTAAACCTGAGAGGTAGGTAAGCTCTAGATCAGGAGTTCCCAACTTTTCTTGATCGGCGTACCCCGTATGCGCCACCCACCAACACGGCATACCTATGCCTTAAAAAATTCTCGCGCATTGTCTTGATGCCAAATAAAGTTCAGTTAGTAACTTCAACATTACAAATAAAGTGAAATTTCCCTGACATTCGAACGTTTTCAGGAGAAGACTCTAATAAAAATGCAAACTGCAGATGAATGCGAACTCTCAGATGAACTCTATCGTTATTTTTATTATTGTCCATTTAAAAAAAAATGAGATGCTGTTGAGCAGTTTGTACTTTCACTGAGCATAATTCCAAAGGGCTTATTTCAGAGGAGAGGCTAGGAAGTTATTCTGTGATATGTTTCACAAGATATCTGTTAAAGCAAGGGTTACCTGCATGGGATGCGCATACCTCAGATGTGCGTGAAGAGCATATTATACTACAGTATATGAACAAGAATACGTGATACTACTAGATGCTCCAGACTAGTCCGCGCAAGGCGTTTACTTTCTTAACATACAGGTATGTTTCTGGTATTAACTTGATCAAAGTTCTAGCCAGTAATGGGACTCATTTTCGTTTGCAAAGATGTTTTTGAAAACTGCTTTGAAGACCTAGTACGATGAACCTTAGCATACCACTAGTAGATTTTGGTGGGTCTGAAGAGGTACTTGGGATTATCTGGAGGTGATGTTGATCGCTATGTCTGCCTAGAGAGGTTGGGATGCCTTATTCTAGAGCAATCCAAATCCAAACTAAAACAAATGGAGAACCTAAAGCGATGCAGCAGTACAACTACAAGTAATCTGTCATGTATCTTTTAAAGGGACAGGGGTAAATATTTGCCTCACAGCCTCAGAAATTCACATTATTGTTTGCAGAACTTTTTAAACCGCTTACAGTCTCCTTCCGCCTGACCATTTCTGAGAAAACACCACTGGAATGTCGGGATTTTCATCCTCCGTACGCCGTCATTACACGTGCGAGATGTCATTAGGTGACAAAAGCTAGCAGGCGATTGGTGCAGATACGCAAACTGTCTGGACCAATCAACGGCCCGCCTTTCTCGCTTTTTGACGTCAAGCAGCACGAGTAATGGCGGCGCGCGCAGGACAAAGATCCCGACATTCCTGAGGTGTTTTCTCAGACAGTGTCAGAGGAAATGAAACATGTACACAGTTGGAATTTTATTTTAAAAAAACAAAACAAAATTGATGTATTAGGTTTTCAAACAAAGAACTACCCCCTGTCCCTTTAAAATTGTGTCTTCCTCTTTCAGTAATGTGACCCCTACTACTCTAGTTCAGTTGTCATTCCATTCGCAAGAGTATTATTGCAGTCTGGTATCGATGAGTTTGCCCTTGTTTGACGTGTAAAACCACGTAGAAGGTCTGGGTGGCATACCATTAAATGGAGACAGATCTTTCGAAAGTTTCCACACGCCATCCCGTTATACAAAATGTATGTACATGACACTACTAGCTGATTTGTTGGCGAATAGACATAGCTGAAGATCACTGTATCTTATTACAATGAGTTTGTCCTTGTATGCATTTAAACACTCCGTAGCTCTAAGTAGTATATATTAAATTGAGACAGATTTTTGTAAGGTTGTTCCACACGTCTGCCTATTTATTTAAAACCATCGGCCTAGTTCTATGCAATGAAACTGGTTCATCGTCGAATAACAATCAGTCTGATATTGATAAGTTTGTCCTTGAATGAGTTGAACCTCTTAGTGGATTTGGGTTATAATAAATGGAGATAGATTCTCGTAAAATTTCCACGTCTGCTCATACTGATTCATAGTTTGATATCGATGAACCTGTTCTTGTGTGGATTTGATCACTTGTAGTTGAACTACTCAGATTAGTATAAGTGCAAGTTACGCACATTAAATGTAAGCATATTCTCTCATACAGTTTCCATACGGCTTGACCAACTTACATATCGATATGTTATTAAATGGTTCATACTTGAACATCGATGAGTTGCTCTTGTATGGTTTTAATTAACTGGTATGCCTCGGTTACATCCACGAAGAAGCGGAGTTTTGGAAATTTTCCATTCATCTCTCTGTTTAAATAAATCCGTTGGCCAGTGTGTTGTGGAATGGATGATTTGTAACGGTGCGTTCTTCAAATTAGTGAATGATTAGGCTATTGCGCATTTGTAATTCTAGTCATCGTAAACGGAAGGTAAAGGGTATGGTGTTAAATGGTGTAATATGTTTTCCTTGCGCTAAAAGGAAAAGTTGAACTGAAATAAAACTATTGCGAGATGGGAAATAAACATACCGAGGATTACTGTTGCTCCGGGTATGTTTAAGGGCTTATTGCGTCGTCGGGAATGTGGGTGTGAAAAGGCAATTTGTTCATTCTTCAACCCGTTCTTTAAAATCAATCGCCGAGGGAAATAATTGTCCCATTGCCAGTAATGTTGATTAGCCGTGTTTTGCTTATGGCAAAAAACAAACAAAACATTTCCTGGTATTTATCATCTAGGGGGCAGTTATGTTTCTTCAGAAATCTCCGAATAGTGCAAGCAGCCCCAAGGGACTCTGCTTATCACCATATAACCAATCAAGCTTATGTTATTATATCATTATGACAAGGCAGCTTGTATCATCGTCATTCCATTTATTTTTTTTTGTGTGTTGTTTTTTTTTTGCAATCAGTCCATAACGCAAATATCGCCCAGCTTGACTGTGTTATGGATTTTGACCAGCACTACAAACCGTCTTGGGGTTACAAGATCTGATTTTTTTTTTATAAATTATGGTCTTAATGAATTTCAAAGGTCCTAGCCTGGTTCACCATTTTATTGGATTCCTATCGGCCCTTGAAACCTGGAAAACAAACCTTTGGGTTTGAAATATTTCAAGACATGGGAACGTTTGGAAATAGGCCTACTAGGAAGATGAGATAAAGTCGCAGAAAATTCTTAGAAAGATTTACGTAGTATACCCGGAGATGGATATCCTACTGCACGTTGCAGACTAGAATCAGATGTCATTTTCACATGTACTTTCTTCTAACTCGCAATATGATCTTAGCATCAAGAAATGCCAACTGCGCAGGCCAACTTCTGCCATAACCATCCGTGACTTTTTTCTTTCTCCATCCTAGTTCACTTGTAAGTGATAAGAGTAGGATCTCACGACCTCGACCAACATGTCTGCAAAACCCTGCATTCATCTGGAAATGCTGCGTTTCCATTTAGTGGAATACTATCAGTGTCCTTAACATTGACTTTTGAGCTCTTGACATTAACCGGTCGCACTAGCTGAACTGAGCAGTGATTTTAAAGCATAAACGAATCCTCGCGTAAAATGTGTCCTGGCTCTTGGAAAAAAAAATTTTGGCCCCCCCCCCAAAAAAAAAATTCGCATCTTCTTGTATGAAATCTTGATTATATATCGTTGTCCTTTTCTCCCATCAATCTTTCTCACTCTGTTCTCGCCGCTCTTGCCTCATTTTTATCAATTTGTTCCTGTCCGAGTTTTTGGTTTGTTTTTTTTTTTTCTTGTCTGTCAGTATGTCCCCGTGAGCTTTGCAGCAGACATAATGGAAATGTCATGACGCAAAAGACAAAAACAAAACTGCCGTGTGAAAACGCAAAAAAAAAATCACCAGACACAATAGGGTGTAAAGCTAGTGATGGGCGATTTCATAACTTTATGGATTCGAAGTCCGCACAGAGAGTTGCAGAAAACGTTTCTTAAGAGATTTAACCGATTACATGTTTCTGTACAGTCGAGCACAAAAAAACCCAAAAAAACGCCCGGAAATTATATTGATGTTGCAATACTGGAAAGTTAAGTTGGTAAACTGAACATTGTTTTTTTTATTTTTTTGTTGAAAGCGGAGTCAGGCTTATTTGCCCGGACATGTCTTCTGTTCTTCAAGTAGGGCCAGGGGGATGAGGGTTAGGGAAGGGAGGACTGAATAATCAACTCTACACAATGAAGAATCGGAAGGGCGATGCCCTCGCTTTTACAAGACGGACAAAAAGAAAATTACGCTAAAGATTTCAAACAAAATACACATTTTTCCCATCTCGATCCATACCTCCCAAGAGAAATGAGATTCAAGTTTCAAAATAGTACTGACGTCTAGTGAGAATTGACTACTCAGACACTGCAATTCGGTCAGTCTATATCAGATTCGGATTCAGTATTTAACCTTGGATGTAAATCTGTCAAGACAGACAAATAGTAAATTATTCTAAAGATTTAGAACAATATACACTTTTTTCCTGTCTCGATCCATACCTCCTAAAAGAAATGAGATTCAAGTTTCGAAATAGTATTGATGTCTAGTGGGAATTAGTACCCAGACACTGCAAATCGATCAGTATATATCAGATTCGGATTCAGTATTCAACATTGGATGTGAATCTGTCTTATCTGGATTCGAACCCGGCCAGACGTGTCTAAGATTAACGTCCCGTGTGATTACTATCTTAGAACATGTCGGAAATGTGGTGATTCTCCCCAGTTCTTCACTGGCTGAGCCCACTTGTGTGTCTTTGTTTGTGTATGCCAGTGTGGATGTGTGTCCTTTTGTGCTGTCTGTTGTTGTTGATGCGTAGTGTCGGAAATAAAAACGATGGGGGGAAAAAAAAAGCTCGTCCAAGAAATCAATAAGGCGCAGGTTGTTCTGTATCTGGTTTCTAGGAAGCGGAGTGAGTGAGTGAGTGAGTGAGTGAGGGAGTGAGTGAGTGAGTGAGTGAGTGAGTGAGTGAGTGAGTGAGTGAGTGAGTGAGTGAGTGGGGGAGGGAGGGAGGGAGGGAGCGAGCGAGCGAGGGGGAACTCGTGCGGGTACGTTCAGGGGTTTGTGGCTGATCCATGTAGGTACCAGATTTTTTTAGATTTCTTTTTAATGCATGTTTATTGCTGTATATAGGAAAGAGAAAGAGAGATAAAGAACGAGAGAGGGAGGGAGAGAGAAAAGTAAAGACAGAGACAGTGATAATCACGAGAAAATCCTCTTTCTCGGACATCGCATGGATGGACTTATCATCATGAATATCTATTCGTGCGCTTGCATGACGGTACGCGTGAGTGAGAAACGAAGGAGATCTATGAAACAACTGGGCCAATGTGTGAGCCCCTCTAATTTCTGGGACATTGTGTGCCAGTGTGTTTGTAAGGGGAAGAGGGCACTAATAGGAGAATTCTGTTTCAAAGATCGAGAGACGTGGCTGGGAGGGAGAGATGAAAGGGCAACGGGGAAAAAGGTGGGATTAAAAGTGCATTTAGGAGAGGAGAATGATTGTCTAGAAATCTCAGATTTCCAGCCTTCAATCTCAGATTTCCAGCCTCATGAGAGAGTACGAGAGAACATTCGAGAAAGGGGAAAAAGAGTAAAAGAAGGAATGGCAGCCAATTTTAAAAATTGTCTTTCCTGCTGTCTATCCTCAGTGTATATGTGAAGACATCACGACAGACAGATTTCACCCAGTTTTATCCTTAAAGGTAGGTTCACTGGATTGTGCTTCTAACCTGCCTCGCTTTGCCAGTGGTCTGTGATGACATATAAAATCGTTTTCAACAAATTAGGTCAAATGCCAACTTTGGGATCATTTTGTTAAGATGTGCAAGCACGTTCTGGTGACAATATCCGAATTCATATCTGATGCAAAAGCTTAAAGTCATATAAGGACGTGGCAAATGGTAGAGATATTATGCTTCTTTTTGTCAATAAAATGATCGCCTACGATTCCATTCGTCTCTAGACCACACTTTTATGGAATTCGACACTGTATGTCTAAACGGACTACATAACATAATTTCCTTCAATTTGCTCAACATGTCCTTCTGTCATCCGATATTATTTCTCTCATTAAGTATGCCACACAGTTATTTTTTCTTTCACTCTGATATTCTTCTTTTTGCTTTTTATTTTCCTTCCTCTTCCACTTTCTCCTTTCTCAGTACTTTTCCCTTTGATTACTTTCCTTCATCTGATTCATCTTATCCTCTCCTCATCTTCTTCCTTCCTTCCTTCCTTCCTTCCTTCCTTCCTTCCTTCCTTCCTTCCTTCCTTCCTTTCTCTCTTTCTCTCTTTCTTTCTTTCTTTCTTTCTTTCTTTCTTTCTTTCTTTCATCTACATCAACTGTTCTGTCTTTTACTTTTTTACCATCTTCTTTCTTTTCTGTGTTTCTCTTTTTTTTCTATTCTATTTCTTTCTTCTCATAATTTCTCTTGTTCATTCTCTCCAGCCCTCGCCTCCAAACCCTTTCTTCCATTTTCTGCACTTAGATATCATTGTGATGATGTCACAATTCCTAATCCTTATTTCTCATCTCCATTCAGGGTTCTGAACTAGTCATGTCATATGACGAACATGTACTCACTCACAATTTCAAATTTGGGGTCATATACCAGAGGAAAGGACAGGTGAGTGATACTAGCACATCTTTTTCTAAGCAATACACAGACATACTATCACATCTTTATCCAAGCAATACACAGACATACCAGCACATCTTTATCCAAGCAATACACAGACATACTAGCACATCTTTATCTACGCAAGAGAACCAGCTGGGCTGATATGCTGTGTACATGTGTGCACACATGTTCAGAAATCATATTTTTGATATATAGAAGATATACGTAAAGTAAGCCCTGCTCAAATCACAACTCTTCAGGTACATAAAAGAGTTGCAGTTATAAGGAATTGCAGTTATAAGGACTTGCGATTGTCTAGTAATTATTATGAAGTAAAGAGAGATCATTCCGTTTCAAATTCCACAATATTAAACATATTTAACAAAATCCATAGGACCAGTGTGACCCATCTATCATTGTGGAAATTGCAAGCTGTGTCAGAATAATGCATATTGCTTAGAGCTGTTTTGTTTTGTTTTTTTTATTTGTGATACATTATGTTTGAGTATGTAAAATTGCAGAATTGGTGTTCTCAGTATTATTTTGACAACAGTATCTGTACATTTTCTTCATGTTCTTGTTCTTCTTGTTCTTCTTTTCTTCTTCTTCTTCTTCTCCTTCTCCTCATTCTCTTTCTGTTCTTCAGTGATGATAAATATTGATTTGCTTTCTCACAGACAAGTGAAGAGGAATTGTTTGGAAACAGGACACACAGTCCAGCTATGGATCAATTTCTCAACACAATAGGAGACAGGGTACAGCTCAAAGACTTTAAAGGGTATGCACATTACAACATCTCAAACAGCCATATCACTCGTCCTGCTCATTCTATCAGCCTTTGAGAAAAGATGACTTGGATAATTACCTTCCATATGTAGCCCATTTTCAAGACCCTATTATCCATCTGCAGTTGCACTGGTTGTAATTAGAGAAGGTTAAAATTGACATTAGAATCTTAAAACTATCAAATAAATATATAAAATACGAAAACACTGGAAACATCAAATAACACTTTAGGAGTGATTTTGATCCTTCAAAAATGCAAATCTCGTTAACCTTTAGTTTCAAATCTACATGATGTAGTCTTCGTTCATTACTGCTACTTGCCTGTTATAAAGGGGGTTGTGTATGTACAGTTCCCTATCGAAGAGGCCAAGTTTGTTACACAAAGTTAAATGGGAATATACAAACCTCATACCTATCTTTCAATATCACATCTATGTTACATTTTTTTGTGCACAGGTTCAGGGGTGGTTTGGACACAATTCACTGTCAGACAGGGGCAGAGTCAGTCTACACAAAGTTCAATGGGAAGGAAATCATGTTTCATGTCTCCACTCTCTTACCATACACAGAAGGAGATCCTCAACAGGTAAGACAAAAATAATTATATGAAAATTGCACTGAAGTGACTTTCAACATTGCACCGGAGTGTCTTTAGCCTTGCACTAGAATGGTTTCAATCCATGTGACATATATGTCCTCTAATAACGTCTCCAGTAGAGTGTTAGTTTTCAGCAGGACCTTTATGGATAATACTCCATTGAGCTTTCAGTGTCTGTCTAACTCTGTCTCTCTATCTACTACTCTAGCTGTTCCTCATTACTGTCTTTGCCATATATGTTTTGACCAGCTCCAGACTTTCTGATAACAAGGGCTCCATAATTAATATGTACTTTCTGATCAGAAAATACAAAACTATGAGAATAAAGAAGGCCCCATTTTCGCCACACTTTAAAGCTGCTACTACAAAATGAGGTATTAATATTATATTTCTTCCTCTCTTCTCCCCCCAACAGTTACAACGCAAACGCCACATCGGCAATGATATCGTCGCCATTGTGTTCCAAGAGGAGAACACTCCATTTGTTCCAGACATGATTGCCTCCCATTTTCTCCATAGTTTTATAGTGGTGCAGCCAGTGAAAGACACAGAGCCACAGAAATACAAGGTGAGTAGCAATGTACATTTTAGCGTCTGAGAAATGTTGTCACAGAAAGATTCCCACTGTCATTGTATGTCTAATATAATCACCTGCTATGAGATTCATGGGACACTTTCATTTATCTTGCATCATGCACACTAAGACTTAGTAATTTAGTATAACTAACCTATCCTAACCATCGTGGTAGATCTTCAAAGTATATTGGGTTAGTGCTAGTTTGTATTGAGAAATCCATGATAAGTGTGCTCAAATGTAGTTAAGAAATGAATTATTTCTATTGGATGGGAATGAAAGGAAAACCCTATCCCCACACCAAACCTAACCCATGAGAATGATAAAAGTTAATTTTATAGTAGCTTGTTATACATCTCAGTAAAATGCACAAAAGAAATCCTCCAACCTCCAGGATCTCAATATGTTATGGAAAATAACTCAAACTACATGTATCTGCTACTTCCACAACCTTAGGTTGATACTGAAAATAAATCAAGCTATCTGGAAACACATTGTCCAATGGGGTGTCATTATTATTAACATCATCATCGTGCTCTTGAGTAAAATTATTATCACTGCCAGTTTCATCAGCAGTATCATTATAATCATTAGGGATTACATAAGTAATTGAATTAGCAAAAGATAATGTCGTAGCTATAAAGTCAATAAGTTCTGGAAGTTTCATAATCTATACCTTACACGTCTTACTTCTGTAAAAAGTGATAGATAGCCATCACTGTAATTTTGCATATTTCTTATGTTTTTGTATATATAATATATCATTTTTATTATCACTGTCACAGCCCTACATTTCTTACAATGCCTTCCTCAGATTTCTGTGGCAGCCAGGAAAGATGTGCCAAGATTTTATCCAGTATTACCCCAGCCAGCAGAATTTGTTACGGTAAGTTCACAGCACTTCAAAAAAATGAATTGGATACCTCAAAGCACTATTAATTCTTATTTTGTATGTAAAAAGAGCAAAATCTCGAACCTTAAAGATAAAAATAGGTGTCTTGATATGGACTCTGCATTCCCGTTGCATTTTAGCAAATTCAAATATGGAATATGAAGTGCAGTATCTAATAAATAACTGCTAAAGTGTTAGTGGGGTGGGGGTAGGGGGGTNNNNTTGGGGTGGGGATTTGGGAGGGGTGGGGGGTGGATGTGGATTCTGTCTGGTTTCTGTCAATGCTATTTGCATGGCTTATTTGATTTGCATATCCATGACAGCATTCCATAATACTGCAAAAACATTTGCTTCGAAATGAAGAAACTGAGTTTTAAACCAAAGTTCTAACTTTCCAAAAATGTCAAGCTAAGAATTTTGTGGTTTGAAGATCTAAACTTTGTACTGTGCCGGAGAAAATTTCCCACTCTGTAGATAAAAATATTCTTAGCATCACAAGAATATATGTGCTTGCCCTGCTGATTTGGGGGAAAATAGGCTACTTAATACTGACAGAAAATTGTCATTATGTCTTCAAAACCTCTAATAATAAGACATTAATGACATGCCCAGTTATTTTCAAATCTCTTTCACTTCTCTGTCCAGGGTGAGGAGTTCCGAGAGTTTCTGCTGACCAAGCTGATCAATGCTGAGCTGGCTTGCTACAAGGCTGACCAATTTGCCAAGCTTGGAGTAAGTAGCATATTCATTGTATTTCTCTACCTCTGTGATGTATTTATTTATGTTCTTTACATTTTTCACTTAATTCTAACATTCTTTCATCTTTCATGTCTTCTGCAACTGGTCACCTGGTCCCTCATTTCATTATCATTTGTCCATTTTTTACATTTTTTCCCTTTTTTGAGGGGTCTTTTCTCCTCTTCATTCAGCTTCAGAGTTCTTTATTTCCTCATTTATGTGCGTTTTCCTCCTCATACAGAGCTATTTTTTTATTCTGATTTTGTCTCTGTTTCTCTGCTTCATTTATCCCAAGCCCTCATCCAATGACTCCATTGCCTTCCCATCTCCTCATTAATATGTCTGCGTTTATCTCTTTTGCTCTTGGCCATATTCTTCTCTACATTTTATTATTGCCTTCAAGCATTTTTCTCTCATCATCCTTCTCTATATTCTCTGAACTCCAATTCTTTCCTGGAGATAACATCTAGAAGACACTGAAGATCGTGGCCAAATGCCTTGCAGTATCATGAAGAAATGAACTATCATGAAGAAATGAACAGAACACTATTTTGCATCAATTTCTTCTCTAAGAACCTTCCGTTGTTTCATGTAGTAGTAGGTTCTTTTCTATCCACCACAGTCGCTATCTTTCTCTTTTTTTTCTTCTCTGATGGAATTCTTATGTTGTGCCCTCCTGTATCTCCAGCACCGAACAAGGACCTCCCTTCTAGAATCTCTCTATCATGACCTCCACAAGCGGAACTTAGAGCTTTTCGGCCTCTCAGCTGTGCCCAGTACAAAGCAGGAAGGCAGCCGTCTCCTGGACTCGGTCAAGAGAGCCTTCAGTGGAAAGGGGAGATCCCCAAGCTTAGAATCCAACAGTCTTCAGGGTCAGAAGAAGATGAATGGAATGCAAGGATCTTTGGCAACTGTTGGGGAGGATGAAAAGGGAACTAATTCACCTGTAAGCATCTAAACTAAATGTTAAGCAAAAATCAATACATTATTTCAAACATTTTTTAATGAATAAAATTGTTAGTGTGACATAGCAACTTCTAATCCACAGTTAGCCTCTTCATCATGTATGATGTACATGTAATCCTGTAAATAGCATTAATGTGTTGTTCAAGTGTACCTATATGTCTTATTTGCTGTACAGTGAATTATTCTTACTCACAGTCTAATGAGCTCATGAAGAGCATGATGTAGCTAGGGGTTAGGTAGGACTATGCATGTTTTCAGGAGAAGAAAAGATGCAGAAGATTTTAACGGTGATTACAGTATCTATTACAGCTTTACTGTCTGTTGCCCAGTCTGTACTCTGTGCTTTTGAGAATTGATGTCTTGAGTAGGTGATAAACAAGATGCCTCTTTCTTTCTTCTTGCAGGTACGCAAATCTCCCTCCACACCCCGAAATTTGGTGCGGCAGTTTTCTTCCTCATATGACAAGCCACTTAAACCCAGCAGAGACAGTAAAGGGTAAGAACTGAATTCATTGTCCAGATCCAGTGAATGACAATACATGCAAGATAAAATAGACCAGAGAGACTGATAAAAGACCTTTTATACAGACATTTTCACATATATCTGTATTGCATCTGTGTAAGCCCCTGTCATATCAGCAAAGGGTTGGCTCTCTCTCTCAAGACCGTTTCATGCCTTGAACACAGTTTTACCCCCTTGTTCCACAATCATGAACAAAATGCATAATATTTGAACTGGCAGAGAACTTCATAAATATCTGCTGATTTAATGACAATATTCTGTTGTTTTCCATTGTACTGATGGCTCATATTTCATTATATGGGCTGGCTTAAGCATGCATACAGCAATGATCATCGTCTTTGCTTTTGTGTGTGTTTCAGAAGCATAAAGCTGGATGGCAGTCACAGTACTCTGTCATACCAACCATGTATGAGTCCACCACCCAGCCCACAATCCAGCCCTAGCAGTATATCCTCTACCACCAGGTAATGCTGTCTGACCCACTTCTGAAATCTCAAACATCCACTGGTTTATGTCAGTGCAGGCTACCATTTCTGTGTTAAGATCAGATTAGTGTGTAATATCTGTCACTGAATTTTTTATGTGACTTTTTATGTCGTTATTACTATTATTGACTTCATAAAATAGAAATTGTTGAATCACTAGTGATAAGTGAGATGTGAAATAAACCATTGAAAATTACAACACCTAGAAATGGAAATTACTACCTTGTGATAATAAATTTGTCAGTATTATCATGATGTTGTAATTTTCCAATTTTTTATTTCTAACCATTATTGACTTCATCATTATCTTTGTAGCCAATATGATAAAAGTAAACTTCATCAAAAGATTGATTGAGAATGAGAAAATGACACTTTAATATCACAATCACCAGTAAAAAACTGAATATACATATGACAGATTTTCAGAACATTAGCACTCTTTGTCAGGATGAAAATGATATTACAGTCTTCATTATCATCAGCTTCTTTACGTAATCTTTGTCACCATCATCATCACATTTACAATTTTTATTGTTATTAGAGAGAGTTTCATTAGTAGAGTTTCATTATTATCTAAATATATGAGGTACATGTAATACTACCTTATATATGCATCTTCTACTGCGTTTCATCCGTTCATCCATTTATTCATTTATGCATTATATTTTTTAATTCATGTAGTCTATCAGTCAAAAATTCTTTTTTCATGTATGTCACTGTCTCCCATATTCGTTTTCATCAATTGCCAATATGTAACTGCATCTAGTTATATAATTATCTTCAACTCCACAGAACAAATCAGCTGATCCACATATCCAGATCCAACTCTGAAAGCAGTTTCAACAGCATGGAAGAGTTCCCTCCCAACAACATCAGCAGCAACAACAGCAATAACAACAACACTATCAACAACAACATGAACAACAGCAATAATGCCAGCAACAAGAGCAGTAATCATGAAGATTCAGATACAGGAATGGTAATGGTTAGCATTGTATTATCTCCCTTCGCTTGTAACAGTATCATTACCATGATGTAGTACTAATGAAGAAGGCTGAAAATTTGCCATATAACATCTGTACCATTGTATTTATCTCTGAAAATGTTTAAGGTCTGTCCCAACAGTTCGTAAATTTTAGATTCTTATATATATATGAATGTTTTGGGTTGTAACCCCAGGCTGCAAATGCCCATCTCTGAAAAAGTCCCACCAGAATGGGTAATTGCAGTTTTATCTCCATAAAGTGACGGAATCTACTGTTTATCATAATGCAGCTCAGCTGTGTTGTAGAGAGTTGGACAAAAGTTTCAAGCAAGGACAAAGAGTATTCAATTCAATAAATGTTTTTTAATGTTTTAGTCAGTGTGGCTGTGACCACGACTTACAGCAGACTTTCACATGAGAAGAGAAGTACAACTTTTCTTTCTAAGTTTGCTTCATGGATAATGTTTTGAGTGACTGTTGTGTTTGATTCACAGGAAAGCATGTCATCGACTGGAACACCCAACACCACAACTCAGATCTCAGCACAGTATAGTGGAGAGTATGTGTTCTCATTGGAAAGTGATGGTGAGTTTGGCCAGCGTGAGAGCAGCTGTCGTTAATACACAACTGTGTATTAAGATGTTAAGATCTTGAGAGTGGTGAATTCTTGTTTTACTGTATATATTGGAGACTGAATGATGGCTATTAAGAAATTTCAGACAAGGAGCGGAACTTCCATACATCTTCATACCTAACTAGTTTGCCCATGTCAGTTTAATGGTCTATGTACATTGAGTTAAGAAGCTAACATCAGGCTTACATTTGCTCCTTTCAGTCCCGGAGCAAATTCTGGACATGACTCTCTTGGTAAAGAATAGAAACTTAAAACCTACTCCTCCCTCTCCACCTTCCCTCCAGTAAATCGGTTTCTGAACAGGAAGAGGATGTTATCTCAGTGTTTGAGATAATGCTTAAATAAAAAGATATAATCTGAGATCAGAGGCTTTAAGCTAATTTTCTAATTCTAGAATAAGATCAAAATCTGTGAAGAACTTTTGATCCCCAAATTTAATTTTGAAAACAATTAGGATAATGTAGTGCTCCTTCTTTAAATTAGCATCCAGCAGAGGTACAGAGCACAGGATAATGTCTAATCTGAAATTATCTCAAATGTCTGTGAGAATATTTAATCAAAATAGGGTCTCATTCCAAGATTTAGGGTATATATTATGGATATTCTTTCATGATTGTCTTTAAAATATTGTTCCATGCCTTTGTGACATATTTCCTTAATACCTTGTTATAACCTAAAATTATGTATTAATACACATAAAAAAAGCTTTCTTTTTCACTATACTCTTTTTTGCACATTTCTGCATAAATTTTTCTGTCACCTGACTTTGAAACAATTCAGCTGGTTTCGTTATCACAGAGAACGGCCTCAGAATTTGTGGGTTGTATTGTTGTTTTTTTTCAGTCTTTTTGTCTCCTATATTTTTATTTAGGCAGCTGAGTAACATGGCTTTGGAGGAAGGGATGGGTGGGGATGATGGGAAGGGTCTACCTTTGAATAAGACTTCATTTACACAACTCTCATAAATTTTCTTACAACAGAAGCATAAACGTTCAATTATTAAAATTGTGACATCATTAAAGATAGGCCGGTGAAATGTGTGTAATTACTTTCATTGTAAGACTTACTTGAATTCATGGTTTAAAAAGTATCAGTATATCCCAGGTACACATAGACGTCTACCAGTCTTTTTTTATTGTTTGTTTCCTTTTGTGGGACTTGCAAGATGTTTATTTTCTTGCATCCATTTTGCATGAAGCTTTATATCTATCTTTTTCACAGTGCATGACCAATTACTCAGACAGATTGATCAGCTGAAAAGTGAAATTCATAAGCTGAAAAGTGAAAAACATGATTTACTTCGTCAGCATGCGGTAAGAGAAACACCCTGTTTCTGTTCTCATTTTCCCATGGGTGCAAATCTTCACTGACTTTCTTATCATCAAGAAAATTGTGTGAAAAAGGCTAGCCATTAAATTAGTTTCTTCTAATTTGTAAGAGTCCTGCTCTTTAGAAGTATGTAGGAAAAATTTTGTGTCTCTGAAATGACATCTCTGTCTTTAAAGCGCATCTTGTAGATCAAATGGACACTCTGTGAGGATTTGCAATTTGATGTTCAAAGGTGGCGGTGAGAAATGAAATGAGGCTGTAAGAAAATTAAATTTTTAGTTGGAAACGTGGGTTATTTTTTAAAGCTGTTTAATTAAGATATATTAAATCACAAGCTTTGCCTGCAAAATTACCACACTGCTTGTATAAAATATATATTATATATTCCTATTTTCTTTACTTTCTTTCTTACCTCTGCATATGCAATACTCAAGAACAGTGCAGAAAAGGCAATGGTTATTTGTTGCCTTAATTTGTTATGAAATTGTAAACTTAAACATGACTTGTTCCAAATTATTTTGTTTACCTGTGACTGAGTAAACACTATACATGATCATCACCCCCATCTCTCATTTCTTCTTTCTATCATTCCTACAGTCTCAGCAAAAAGAAATGAAGGCACTAAAGGAACAAGAACTCCAATTAGCAAATGACCTCCACACAGCCCAACAAGAACTCCTGGCATATCGAGAGAAAGCGCCAAGGCGGCCTTCCATAGAAGATTCATCAACAGCCTAGGGCTGGTCTAAATAATGTTTGTGTGTATTTAGTTTCAATAGCCGAGTGAGATTATCAGTGAATATGATGATGTAGACGTAACACAGTTTGCACTCAGGATATGTCAGAGTTTGAAAGATTTAGTAACTTCTCTCATAAAGCATTCTGCCTATGAGAAAAGGAAAATTCTGTTAATCACAAGCTCGGGCTGTGATTCATACTGCATTCTTCAGTTTGAAAGTGTTTCTTACTTAGATTAAATCTGCTCAAATAATCAAAAGTGCCACTTTTAGAAGTGTTACTTTACCAGATGCCAAATTGTGTCTATAGCCAGTCACTTTTTGTACTTATAGTGGTTCACTTCATGAAAGTGAAAAATAAAAACATTGGCACAGTATTGG
>JAWQUT010000026.1:1474392-1502659 GCA_033807755.1 Ellobium chinense | reverse complement strand
GGGGGGCAGCATTTCACAGTTCATTTCAGTGAAATGAACGTTTTTGGAGAAGTTACTGTGGCTAAATATAATTTTAATAGGCAAGTTTTTCCGTGTTTAAAAGAAACATAATATTTGACACTGCTTGAAAATAAGTTCCAAACACACAGCAAATTTGATTGAGCAAATTGCTAGAAGCTGTAATTTTGTTTTCCCTGACTGTTCATGTGCATATTGTGTTACATTTTTCATCCATCAACATGTTCTTTTTTGTCTTCACCCTGGTAGTGAATGATTAATCTGAGTGCATATGGAATCTTCATCTGCACTTTCTTGTACATGAACTGTGACGAGGGATCTTCTGGCACAGGTCAAATGAGTGACCTAGTCTGTTGGGCAAATAATATTTTGTGAGATTATCTGTGAGGAAAGTGTCAAAACTTTCAGACCATGCTATTGCTGTTATAACTATTTTTCTTAAGCAGTTCAGCATTATAAATAATCACAGTGGCATGAAAATAGCTTACATTTTACTAGAGTCAAGTTTGCTCACAGTTCCATATTATTTATGAGACCAAGGTCCATGTTTACAAGTTAGGAAACTTAGAACAGGTCAGTATTTCCCCACTAAAATTGCAGTTGCAAATATACAAAGTGGCTGTTTTTTGCTTTGCCATAAAAATGTTTTGCCATGTTCTCTCAGAAGCATAGTGGGGATATTGTGACCTGAAGATGCCTTTATACAGTTCAGTTTTGACTGGAAGTAACATGGTTTAGAATCCATGGTTAGGAATTATATTAAAGTTCATGATGCTGAAAAGTATTTGCTGTGTGAATGACTGTGTGCTTCCATTCTGAAAATTTATTGTAAAAATGTGCGATATAACGATATATCTTATGGGTGGAATTGCCATGTGATTTAGTAATTGATTTAATGGGTCTTCATCATACACCAGTCTGCCTGCTCTCACCAGTTGGTTGTTAGCCGTTTGTTATGCTGTATTCAAGTAGAAGATCAGAAAATATTCTTTAGAAGTTATATGATTCCCAGAATTCAAAAGTTATGACATTCTCAGAATATAAAAGTTTGAGATCCTCACAAAAAACTATGTTTTCTGTTAGAATTCAGAAACTATGAGAATCTCAGTTAAGAGTTGTTGAGACATAGGCAGAATAATTTGAAGTCAGTCAGTGTTTGTAGACAAAACTTTCAGAGTGAGACCTAGACAGTTGATACACCATTGCTGACATCTCATTCATGTTAACACTAACACATAAATTGAAACATGCAGCTGGGCAGATGGCAATTATTTACAGATAACTATACTTTCAAATGTTCTTACAGGCATGTTTAACCCTTCTTAGCTTCTTCATTTAGTTTGTAACTTTCTGTGCAAATTCTCCCCCACAAAACTTAGAATATTACAGCATACCTTACTAATCACAGATTACAAGCTACTGAGACTGCAGTGGGAGTCCCATGTGGCCAGTGGTGAGAGTTGATAGACACATGTGTCGTGCTCCTCATTGAATGTTTGCATATTAAGTTAGTTCTGTAAATATTGTCAAGTGAGTTGGAATATATATTGAGTTGTATATGGAAGTTTGTTTACGCAGCTTAAGCCTATATCCCTAGCCCTTGAGAGCTCATCTCGCTGTATTGTGATTCTTGCTTGGCAATGGCCCTTCCATTTAGCATTTGTTTTGTTTTGTATTATTTGCATCCAGATTTTTTGTTTTACTCTTTGAGTTTGCATACTGCATACATTTTATGTATGCATGTGATGTGAATGCGTGTGCATTGTGCATAATTATGTGGGTGTTTTTAGAGGTTTATGTGAACAAGGGTGTGGGATCCAGTGAATATGTGTTATAGGAGTGTTGATGAGAATGAGTACCCACAGTTAGTATTTGAAGAGATGTATGAGTAGATACATTAAAAAGTGATAGTTTCACATAGGAATGTAGATATTTGTATAGAATAAGGTTCACATTTTTTTATCATAATGTGATTGAAAAATAGTGGGCCCATCACAGCCCTATAACTGAATCACTAAGAATTGTGGAGGTGCCAACTCTTCTGCATTTGTCACTCCTACAGTAAATTACAGTATAGAATTAACACTTTTAAGCAATATTGTTCAACTGCTACCTCTGAGAGACTTTCAATATACGGTCTCCATTCTCCTCCTTCATAGATTCCATGATCCCCTTTCAGGAGCTGTGTGAGAGAATGTTGCCCCTTTAAGCTTGCCATTACTATATAAATACAGGCTGTGTCAGAAATACATTTGCCTGTAAATATTGTTAGTTTGTCAGTATTTTGTGACAGATATGTCTTGGATTACTCAGGGAATGGGAATTCCCTCTCAACAAAGATATAGTCAAAGGGTTCATGTTACTGCCACTAGAGAAGTCTTTTTGCCTGTGAAAGACTTTCATTGTGCTGTCTCTGAATAAGAGGGTCTGATCTGCAATACTACAGTCATAAAGACCTAAGAGATCAGGATTTTTCTTGTCTTATGTGTACTTTCAGCTGTAGTTAAGTGTGGCTTAATGGTTAGGCATTGCCTAAGACATACATAAAGATCATCTTGCATTCAGATGTAACACAGAACATGCATAACATGGTTTTAGTCCTGTTTTTAGAGATATATTATGGCCTTGTGTTCTTTATTATGGCCTTGTGTCCTATGGCATCACATGATAGTGTCTGAATTTCAGACAGTGGCACATGTTGTTCCAAGGAAAATTGCAGTGAGTTTTAGGATGGTGTGATCTGCGACAAACAAGGTGATACTTCTTTCTCATATAATTTTTTTTTTAATTTTCTCTCTCCTCTCAGTTTTTCTGCTCCCACATTTTGATTTTTAAAGAATTGTCACACAAAAGGACATATATAAATGTATTTGGTTATCTTTAGAATGAAATGAAATATGGAAAAATTGCAATGAATAAGTGAATCAAAAAGACTCATCTTTGTTTGTTCACTGATAAACACACTGATGATATTTGGCATGAAACTTTGCAAAAAAATCTGGCTAAAGCCTCGTCAAATTGCTGTTAAAAAAAAATTAGTTCATCTTTTATTCTCCTCAATTGACAAGTAAAACTGAGACGGCTCACATGGCTAACTTCTTACAAACACTGCAGTATTTATTGCAGTTAAGACATTGAAAGACAACAGAGCAGTATTTTATGTGGTTTAAATCAATAATGTTCTTCCAAGTTACAGTAAGGTTTAGTACCTTCCAAGGAGAATAGTGTTGTTTTTATTCCCTTTGCAGTTTTCCTGTGTTGTATCTTCATTATTGATACACCTCATTAAGTATTGTCTAATAGTGATCATCCCTGTGATTTGTTATGACAATGACTGGAAAGAGAGAAAGCATAAACAGAGAGATGAATTACTTTAAAATGATGTTGTGTGGTTATAATGAGACACTTATATACCATGACAAGCCAACCTCTCAGTGTTTCAAATTCATTCAATCTCACAGCACTCTTCAGAGTCCACCAGAATACCAAGACTTGTTTCTTTCTTAAATTAGGCAACAAACAGTTGGACAATAAAGAGAGGTTACCACCAAATTTCTCTATAAATTGTTTATTTTTGATGCAAATCTATGATTTTCAATTCTTTGCATCTTTTGATTATTCCCTTTGGCGAGGGATTGAATGGACTTGAGGCACTTTTAGTTCTAGGCTCAAATCTTCATCAGTCATATTTATTTGTCATCATTTTCAAAGTTGTTTTCCTGTTCTTTGGTACCTACTTGTATATTACTTATAATCTGTGCTGTGACTTTCAATTTGTTTCAGTTTTGCTAAATAAAATGAAATGCATATGATCATTTTCAAGAAGGACACATTGAAGGGTACATGTTACAGATGCTTTTTTACCAAAAGGCTTGGACTTTGCATTTGTGGCATGTAGTCTAATTTCAGTCTATAATTTCATAACATTTGTTATTTTTTAATTTTTGACACGCAGTATTTCCTACATTTTTATGCCACTATACCACTGTTTTGTTTCTGTAATTCATGATCCATTTTGCCACTACCATATTTTTTAAAAAAAATTTTTGGACATACTGTCAGTGTCAGTCCTATTTCTCATCAAGCACAGACATGTTGTATGATGTTGTTAATAATGATTTTGGTAGCATCAGCCCTAGGTCTACATTCAGAGGTCATCTTTTGAATTGGCAAGGGGACCAACCCACATATTGTATTGTACATCTCTGAGAAATCCATCATTTTTAAAGTTCATGAAAAAATAGTGTTATAACTATTTTCATTTCTTCTCTCCTTTTCCTAGAGTAATAGAGTTTTATCATGCTATCTATGACAAAACACATTACGTGCAGAGTATAGATTAAGTATATAGGCAGACTTTTTAGAACTCAAACCTCATTTCATTACCTGGTTGCAATAACCCTGTTTCTGCCCTTTTTTTTTTTGTCTCAGATGATTACATGTAGTTTTCACACTTACACATTGTATTAAAATCTTAATATGGGACGGTGAGACTATTCAGTTTAATCATTGCCCAGGAATTTCTGGAGCTGCGTCTCTTGCTGTGCTAAATACAAAATGAAGAAAGGAGTTGTAAGCATATAAACATCAAAACAGATAGCCCAAGTGAGGGCAACATCCTTTTTGTGAATATCGTATGAAGGATTAGCAAACTGTAGAGTTAACACTTTATTTGCCTCACCAAGAACTGCACTTTATTTAGCCTGCATGTGATTGCCTTTCGGAATTCTTGGGCATGTGGAGAAGTCATCCCACATTGTCTGCACCCTCCTACCCCTCCACTGGTGTACATTAAGGCTGTGCACCAAATATTTTCACTGCTGCCCGAAGTCTCAAAGTCAAAGCCACTAAATATTTGACACTTATTAACAGTTGTTAGTAACAGGGTTATCACATCAAGGTAACAATATTCTCAGAAAACCCAAACTTTTATTTGCAAGGTTCTTGTGCAAAGTTCCTGATTCCACAGACTGAATTTGACTTGCAGACTCAGTCACATCATTAGCTCAAAATAATAATTTGATCTCCTGAATAATGAGTTCACCACAGCCTGCTGTATCTACCTGTGCTGCCAAAATATATACAAGCATTTCCTTTTTATATCTTAAAGATTCAAGATTGTTTATTTAGGCAAAAGCCAACCACAAACAGTCTTAAACAATCTATATCTTAAAGATGTGATTTAAAAGAGACTTTCATCAGACAGGTCACAAGTTGCTAACACATATTCAATTAAAAATCTTTTCAAACATGGAAATTCTCATTTCTAATAAATGACATTACACATATAAATGATTAATTTTGGTTACAGACTAGTGAAATTAATTTTTTTTTCAGCTTTATTATAAATCCTGTTTTGTACATAAGGGAACAAAATCCTGCCAATCATGCATATGTGTTCAATAGTGGTACAGTATACTGTAATTAAAAACACAACATACTCAAATTTCATGCTTATCACATTGGTTCATACTACTTAAGAAGTGATCGAAGGATCCCTTTGAATGATGTTTCAGAATTTAGCCACAAAGTGCATTTGTATAGTTAATGCTATCTTTCAAGGAGTTGATGCCCGATTCTTGTCAGAGCATATTTAGAAAATAACTATAGATGAATGGTAGAATTACCAATTAAACGACTTATGAAGCGTTTTAGTATGGATTTAGAAAGTGCTCTTTCAGTTGCTGTTTTTTTTCAGTAGTATTTCATTTTGCCTGAGATGGATTAATCCATACTGATTTGTCCATTTCCATGGATATTCCTAAGTTTCCAGAGCTACAGATGTACTTCTATTGTTCATTTTGTTGTAGATCTGTGCTGTACCTCCACTTTGAATCTCTAATTGTTTAACTTAAAAGTCTTTGAGAGATCTCACAAATTCCTGGTAAAGATTATGTGAATGTGTAATGATCAAAATCATACTGAAACATTTCAATCAATTTTTGTGGGGAGTGCCTAAAATGAATGTTTGGTGAAAAGGGCAAGAGATGGAGAGGGGAAAGAAGCTGTGAGTAATACAATCTCTAATCATAAGGGCAGGAACTTTGAGCAGCTGTCCTTTTACAAACATGATTTATGCTTACTAACATTTATTCTGTGGTCGCTATTCCAAATTGTGTTTCCTTATCCAGATGTTCCTCTAAATGGGGAAATGATTTAAAACAAATTGGCCTAATTTTATTTTGGACTCAGACACCAGATCTTGGTATCATGCAAGTTCCAGATAACTAGACGTTGCTTTAATTTGCAGTACTTTTAAAATCTGTTTTCACACTATATTGGCCTTAACTCCTACATCTAACTAGTTGCTGGAAACTGGTTTCTCTCAGCTGAATTAGATCTAGGTCAAAGAGATTTTCTGTTTTTGAGGAAAAGGAATATGGGAATCTGTGTGGCGTAATCTACAAACGTTTATACAGTGTGTACAAGATAACTTTAAACACATATGGCCTTTCGATCTTAAATCCATGCCTAGTTGTTTTCATGTACAGAAGTCTGTAAATATTGTACTAACTCCACCATGCTGATGATTTTGGGGTCTTATAATATCATACTGGAAGATACAAGATGACATTGGTTCATGTTTTTGCTGTCGACATGTATCATAAGTGATGATGGGCTAGTCATTATATATTTTGTGATATTATAAATTTATATATATTATTCTGTATTTGAATAAGTTAAAAAAGGTCTCAACTGCCAATGTTTGTATTTGTTTGATTCAGCATGAATCATATACGAGTCGGTGCGTTATGAATAAAGAACCCCAACCCTGTACTCAATTGTTGTGTGTGTTATCATGATTATAAATTGGTATGGTTGACGGTGTGAGCATGTTTTCGTTTGTTTGGTTCTGTTCACACAGGCAGTTAAAAAATTAAAACGAAAATAGGTCTTTTATTTACGACCTGGGGAAGTTGTTTTATAATGCCATACAATTCTATATACCTTATACATGATAAAATAAATTTGGAACTGCATACATTATATATATAAAAACATAGTATAACAAATGAAATCCATAACAAAGTCATTGCTAATCGTCACAATGCAACGCCCAACCCCCTGCCTCTATACATCTAAAGTCAGATCGATTCTCATCCACACCTGAGTCAAGTGTAGAAACAGAGTGAAGTGGACATCACAATGTAAATTCCCATGCCCAGGAGTCTAACCCACAATCTTCAGTCCATGAAAATTACTCACAAAGCCACATATATGGCCACTGGTCACGCTGCTTTTATGATATGATAACAGTTTAAGGGAGAGACAGGGATAGATAATGCCTTGTAATTGATGCTTTGTGGTTCAATCTGTGGGGCCATTATAAATGGAGGCCAGTGTACCATAAAGGCTGGATGAGATGTCCAGCAAAGCTGTCGATCAGAACAACAATATCTGCAGATTCCAGTCTTCCAACCATCCTTTTTGAACACCTAAAAGTGGGGACCTTGTTTTAGCTCTAGATATATGGTTCAGTTTAGCCTTTACCATCTATTTGATGGGGACACCTACATCTGAAGATTTTCCGTTGTTGCTCACTCCACAACAAGGAAAATGTGTCTTCCTGCCTGCCTAAGTGTGTGTGTGTGTGTCTGTCTGTCTGTCTGTTTGCCTGTCTTCTTGCTTGGCTACACGCATGTGGATCTGTCTATGGAAAGAAATAGTGACAAAATTATCAGTGATAATAAAGACAGTAAAAGTAATACAGGTAAAGAAGGAATGAAGAAAATGAAGTAGGCCTGCTGAAAAACAGGGAGGGGTGGAGGAGAGATGACGGCCACAAGGAGAAGGTAAAGGAGTAGCAATCAGATAGAGTATGACAAAGTAAAAGGAGAGGCGAGGAGACAAAAAGAGTAAGTGGAAGCTGATAATGATGAGGGGAAGGAGGAGGAGGATGAATAATGTGGACATGGAGGAGGAAAAAAACGCCAAGATGATGGAGGGAAGATAATGAAAGAGACGAAAAGAAATTGAAAAATGATGGGAGGGTTTGGAAAGAAAGGGCAACATTGAGAGGGAGGTAAACAAGCAAAGTAATTAAGCCAAGTAATTCATGAGTTATGCACCCTGATTTGGATTTTCGAGCAAAATGTTCAAAATTTTCTTCATCGAACCCCGTCGGCCTGTGGGCTTTCGGTCATAGTGGTTTTCTGGTGGTCACGGGATAAAAAATTATTCTGAGCACTGTTCAGGGAAATAACTGAGCTTAATATTCTGTGTCTCATTTACAATACCAGTAATATCCCTTCTTAAAGTGTTGATTACCGCACATTCCCAATGACCACTAAAAATCTTATATGGTCGAGAGCCCGCGGGCCGGCGAGGTTCGATGAAGAAAAATTGAGGTGCGTTGCGTGAAAACCGCTAATCAGGGGAGGTAACTGTGTAATAACTATGCTCGGGTCATATGAGTTCATGTTCCCAATTCAAGTATTGATATTATTGTGTCTCTAACTCACATCAGCATCCAGCGCACCTTTTCTGCCCTCCTCCTCCTTGAATCCACAAAACAAAAAACCCAAACCAACAATACAAATATATTTTAAACATCTTTTTTTGTTCACAGTATTAAACTTAGAATCATCGTTTCTTCTGCATAAACAAATCACTCTTAAATTACACCCATCCCTTGCTCACTCAGTTTCAGTTTTCATCCTCTATGTTATTTACGTAGTGTAGTTATTTCTGCGTTACTCAGAAGTCTGCGAATAGGCCACCATAAATATCGTCAATTAGCTAATTCACAAAACCGCATCTGATTTTGAACAGTAGCTAAAGCTATCGTCATTGTTGTCCCTGGTATTGTCGTCGTTGCCGTCGATGTCGTTGTTGTTGTTGTTGTTGCTGTTGTTGTTGTCGTTGCTGTTATTTATATTGTTGTTGTTCCCGCCTTGTTTCTTTCTTCTTGTTGTTCCTGTTGTGGTCATCATTGCTGCTATCATTGTCGTGGTGTGGTATCCGAAACCCTTAAGAGCTAAAAGTGGTAACTAGGGAATGAGAGAAAAGGACACGGAGGAGAAAAAAAAACGGTAAGATGATGGAGGGAAGATACAATGAATGAGATGAAAAGAAAAGGAAAATTATGATGGGAGAGTTTGGAAAGGAAGAGCAAAATTGAGAGGGAGGTAAACAAGCGATGTAATTAAGTCAAGTAATTCATGAATTATGCACCCTGATTTGGATTTTCGAGCAAAATGTTTAAAGTTTTCTTCATCGAACCTCGTCGGCCTGTGGGCTTTCGGTCATAGTATTTTTCTGGTGGTCACGAGATGAAACACTATTCCGAGCACTGTTCAGGGAAATAACTGAGCTTAATATTCTTAGTCTGAGTCATAGTGTCAGTTATGTCCCTTTTTATTGCTTACCATTGCATATTCCTAGTGGCCACCAAAATTTTTCTGTTTGAAAGCCCTCGGGCCGGCGAGGTTCGATGACGAAAATTTGAGATGTATTTCATGAAAACCACAAATAAGGAAAGGTAACTGTGAAATAACTACCCTCGGGTCATACGAGTTCATGTTCCCAATTCAAGCTTTGTATTACAGGGTGTCTATAACTCACACCAGCACCTATCGCACCTTTTCTGCCCTCCTCCTCCTCCACTATCCTCCCTCCTCCCTCGTCCCTCCTCCTCAAAATCCACAAAGACAGCAGAGCCAACAATAAATATTATGTCGTAAACATCTTTTGTGCTCATTTATTAAAGCCAGAAGCATCGTTTCTTCTGCAAAAAGAAACCACTCTCTTAAAGTACACCTATCCCTTGCTCACTTAGTTTCTGTTCTCATTCTCCATATTCTTCACGAAGGGAAACTTTTTTTGCGTTACTTAAAAGTTTTCGAATAAGACACCAGTTTCAGGATACTGTAAATATCGTCACATAATTATCTCACAAAAACTCATCCGATTTTGAATAGTTGCTGCAGCAGTCAGCTATGGCCAGTGTTGGTATTGGTATTGTCGTCGTTGTCGTCGGTGTCATGGTTGTTGTTTTGTTGTTGTTGCTGTTGTTGTGGTCGTTGTTGTTGTTGTTGTTATTGATGTTGTTGCTGTTCCCGCCTTGTTTCTTTCTTCTTGTTGTTGCTGTTGTTGTCGTCATTGCTGCTACCATTTTCCGAAACCCTTAAGAGCTAGGAGTGGTGGCCAGGGAAGGAGAGAAAATGACACGGAGGAGAAAAAAAACGGTAAGATGATGGAGAGAAGATACAATGAATGAGATGAAAAGAAATGGAAAATTATGATGGAAGAGTTTGGAAAGGAGGGGCAAAATTGAGAGGGAGGTAAACAAGCAAAGTAATTAAGCCAAGTAATTCATGAGTTATGCACCCTGATTTGGATTTTCGAGCAAAATGTTCAAAATTTTCTTCATCGAACCCCGTCGGCCTGTGGGCTTTCGGTCATAGTGGTTTACTGGTGGTCACGAGATGAAACATTATTCTGAGCACTGTTCAGGGAAATAACTGAGCTTAATATTCTGCGTCTCATTCACAGTGTCAGTTATATCCCTTTTTATAGTGTTTATCATTGCACATTTCCAGCGACACCAAGAATCTTATATGGTCGACAGCCCACGGGCCGGCGAGGTTCGATGAAGAAAAACTGAGGTGCGTTGCTTGAAAACCGCTAATCAGGGGAGGTAACTGTGGAATAACTATCTTCGGGTCATACGAGTTCATGTTCCCAATTCAAGCATTGTTATTATTGTGACGCTGTTACATCAGCATCCAACACACCTTTTCTGCCCTCCTCCTCCAACTCGCCTCCCCTCTTCTCCTCCCCCCTTCCTCAAAATCAACAAAGACAACAGAACCAACAAAACAAATAATTATGTCTTCAACATCTATTTTGTTCAGTTTTTTAAATCCAAAAACATCGTTTCTTTTGCATAAACAAACTACGCAATTAAAATTACACCCACCCCTTGCTCACTTAAGTTCAGTTCTCATCCTCTATGTTCTTCACGTATGGAAATTACTTTTGTGTTGCTTAGAAGTCTCCGAACATGCCACCAGTTCCAGGAGACTGTAAACATCGTCACATGACGAGCTCCCAAAAACTGCTCCAATAATGAGCAGTTGTTGTAGCTGTGGTCTTTGTTGTTGCTGTTGTTGTTGTTGTTGTTATTGTTGTTGTTGTTTTGTTGTTTTTATTATTATTGTTGTTGTTGTTGCTAGTTTTAATTGTTGTTGCTGTTGCCGTCGCTATTGTCGCAGTCGTGGTAATTGTCATGGGTACTGTAACATTTTTTAAAATTATTATTCGTGCTCTTCTTGTTGCGGCTGCTGTTGTTGTTTTCTTCGTTGTCGCAAATATCATATCTGGGAACCTAACAAGCTAAGATTGGTGGATGGGATGGTGAAAGATGGTCACTTGGTTCCTGGCCATGTATGTTAAGCATTGTGTAGTCAAGACTAAACTATTATTTTTCTACGTTTTAGTGACAATGACGAATATTGCATCCGCCTCCCTACTTTGTCCACATCTATTACTATCTCCTTCGATGTGGACCGGGGAGGGGGGATAGGGGGAACGAGGAAGGGCATTGGGTTTTGGGAAACTTTAATGTGAATAAGAGGATTTTTCTCGGTTGTTTTTTTTTTAAGATCGGGGTGGGGTAGTGTGTCTAAGAAGCGCTAACTTCATTTCATTTTTTTTCTCCCCAAAACACAACCACCGAAAGACAGTGGCATATATAGGGGACATCTTACCATGGCCACCACCCCCACCCCNGTTAGGAGCAGTTTTATTCGGGTTAACGGCTCTTTGGATTACTGAGAAGTTACCATTCATTTCTAAGAAGAGGGGAGGAGAGGCAGGTGGTTACCTTCTCTTGCCCTCTCGTCCCTCCAGCCAACCTCCTTCTCCCCTCCTCTTCCAGGAGGAAAATTCCTCGATCTGACACTGTTTAAGACAGCACACACATCCTAAACAAATAAAAGTGGCACTTCGTTTCAAACTCTTTCAACCTCACAGAGAGAGGAGCTACTTGTCCAATAATTCTGTAAACCCTACAACGGCTCCGAGGTTAATTGGCACGAGAGGAACCTGGAACTTCCCGGAAGTACATGACAACAGCGATGGGAAAGGGTAAAATTTGTACCGGAAACAGATGAAAGGAAATATACATGAATATATACAGAAAATTCCTCCTCCCCTCCCCCAGTATCCCCTTCGCTGACAGCATGTCATCAATGGAACTTTCCATGGACTGTAGGAAGAGAGAATCTGGCAGGGAAAACTTTGGCTACCTGTTTAGCAGCGGGAACCAAACCACAAACTGTGGAATTTTAAGATTTTTTTTTTTTGCCTGGCATGGCCTTTCGGTATTCACAGGTTTGGGTGCGATAGAAAGCATAATAAACGATTATACACCATTTGAAACAACCCACATTGTAAAGATTTCAACGCTAAGCGGAACTAAACCACACATTTTGAGTCAGACAGAAGTAACTAACTCCATGTGACTTAGTTCGCTCTGCTCCAATCCGCTGTACTGTGGCTTGCTTTGCATTTTTTTTTTTTTGTTCTGCTTGGCCAGCTTTGTGTTAGAGTACACAACAAAACTAATTTACTAAATGTGAAAAATACCGATGGACGATGTCCCCCATAGCCCGCAAAGGAACAAATCTCAATTTTTATTTTATTTTGTGGGTTGGATCGGTCTGCTTCTGTGGTATCCATTTTTATCTAAACCTCACTGAGTGGATGAGTTCACTTTGTTCTCACAGTTGCTCGCCATTCCAAGCACGTACACCAGGATCAAAATCTTCGTTAGCTTTGACCCTTAAGGTGGAAAATGAAACAACCTATAAATCCCAGATATTTTTTCCATTTTAACAATTTACCGGCATTTTTACTCGATTATTCAATAACTACCTTTCCCAGTTAAGTTCAAGTTTTTTTGTTGTTTTTTTTTTTAATTTGAATCCAGGCTTCAAACATAATAATTATGGGTTATCAAACATCAATTTGCATGGAAATACATAGGCAGACAAACAATATAAGTGCGTAAACATGTACTTATTTTTTTTTTTTAAATTAACAAAACCTGACACAGCACATATTTTATTGAAGCACTGAGCTGTCAAGAGTTCCCAAAACCAGTTTCATCGAAATACAACAGTTAATAGATAAGTTAATTGCAAATAAATTTTCATGTAATCCAAATCTTTCTGGCAGCTTTTCACAACATTTTATCTCTGTGAGTTCATACACGTTCCATCTCAGGTATCCACTTTACCTAATAAAAGAATGCGGTGTGTCAAAAATAGACCAGATGAACGCTTTATTATAGTATCAGATCATTCCAGTTTATAAACACCTCGTTCCGCCTTGCACCGCTTTTGGCAGGCCTTGGTGAACATGTTATACCAGGGGCGTATGTCGAGGGAGGTTCATGTACAATAATCACTGGGCTCAGGGCTGCATCTGTAGCCCAATCCAAACAGCTTTCTCTTCGCTTTGGCAGCTACATAAGTTCCATGCTCTCGATGTCGCTGTGGTGTTGTATTTTAAAAGAACGTACGTCCATCTTTGCAAAATCAAAGTACTACGGTCTTTTTGTGAAAACAAAGCAACTTGCAGCAATCAATTTGGACATGCAGTTTTAAAAAACAAAAAAAAAACCGACTTTTTCGATTTCAATACTAGTCCCAGATTGTCAGATCACTATTAGTAAATGCCAATCACTTATTTTCGTCAAAAAGTGGACAAACGGTGTTTTAAAACTAAATGCAACCTCTAGCGCTTATGATTTAACAGATTTCCTCTGTCGGGCAGCCGTTTATAATATTATATAGATATAACATGCGCTCAGCGATGAAAGGGGGAGGGGAGTACTGCTGATATCGAAAAAGGAAGAGAGGAAAAAAACAGTCGGGGTAAAGAGTTAATCTTTGTCTTTCACGGTGGTATTTGATGCTGAGGAGAAGGAGAAATATAGGACAATGGACGCATATACAAGCATTTATCTCTCTATTCACGGAGTGCAGGGTAGAGCAGAGAGTATACGCAAAATGCGTACTGAATAACCTGAGCCTACGTAACGACCCCTCCATAAAATTAAGAAATAAGAATCTTTTACAGTTTGACATCCCACTTTAGGTTGCTCAATACATTCATTCGCTAGTTCTCTAAGGTAAAATGCCTGAGCGAGACTAAAAAAATAATAAAAACCACACACATGAGAATAAAATTTAACTTAACAAAAAGGAATCACAGTGACTTATTTTCCTGATGGGTTTAAAGTCGGAAATCTGCCAATTTAATGACCAATAAACGAAGTGCTCAGATCTTTCAATTGTTCATACATTATTAACTTGTTGGTTGGAAAAGTAATTATGTAATTAAAAATTACTCCTTTTACTTGTTATAAGACAAACTTTAATCACAGAAGTGTCACAAAATGGACCCATAAAAGACATGTTCTGATAAATGGTTGAGCACACAGTACTTTAAAGATTCTTTGTCACATCTGAAATCTTATCAGAACAGTGCTTTTAAAACTGCAGGAACAGAGAACTCAATAGACTCATTGAGATGTAATGTTTTTCTCCAAGTTATTCTATATGTTCCTGTATGATTTTCTACCAACTATGAGGAAATTAATGTTATGTAAAAAAAAAAAAATAGATACGTTGTAATTAATTCTACTGTGCAGGGAAATCTTGCCTCCCAAGTAATTGAATTCATTGATTCATTTCTTTGTTGTATTTCTTATAAGGTATGGTATATTCTTTCTTGAGACCCCTTTCTCTCCACTCTTTCTCTCTTCGAATTGCTGTGCTTATATAAAGATATATATAAGAGATATTATTATATTCTAGATTCTCCTTTCTCGTCATCCTCTCACCCCCCCCCCCCNCCTCCCTTTCCGATTCCTATGCTTATATATAAAGGTACAAGAGGCATCTTACCACTTGATTGACGGCGCTCCCATAGTGACCCTTCTCTCTCTCTCTCTCTATCTCTCTCTCTCTCTCTCTCTCTCTCTCTCTCTCTCCTTCCTCTTTTTTTCCGTTTCCAGCATGTGTCTTTATCTGGGCTGCCTAGAAAAAAAAAAAAAAAGAATGCATTGCAACGCTATCCATTCAACTATCCCCCTGTCCATTCTTCCTGCCACCAACAAATTCACCTATCCGTATACCCACTTCATTACCTGAGAATCTCGCTCACCCACATGCTCGTAGATTTACTCACCTTTCGCACCTTCCCACACCCACCTCACGCAAATGGCAAGCACCTGTTCGGAGAGGTTGAAATGAATGGAATACCAAGCCACTTTTTATCTTTATACCTGAGCGAGGGTGCCAAAAGGAAGTCAGGCCCAACGCGGCTTAATGCAATTTTGATTGGCCGATAAACATCTCAATGAGTGTAATGAGTTTTCCCATTGGCTGACGGCTCTCTTCCCTTCTCTGCGATGCTCTCTGAGCCAAAGATTTACAAAACAATATCGTGCAGACTAGTTCACATGATTTTCGACCTTCTGGTATTTTCTTTACTCACGCATACTGTTCACATCTGCCTGTGTTGTGTTCAACAGGAGGTTTCGGCATTTGTTTATATGACAAGGTATTCGACTCATGTGAATGAATTCCAGGAAACAACGAAGACAGGCATTTACTTAGCAGGTTATTTTGATGTATACATGTACGTTTTCAGAACATGATGTACCATGGTAACAGTCTTTAGTGTTGCAGCGTTATCTGCAGTATTCATGCAAGATCGTTAAAATATAGACTGTCTACCTTTTTTTTGTCACTAGTTACATGATATTTTAGGTCAAGAAATCTGTGGATTTTCTTTGTGTGTTCTTTTTTAAAAATTCCTCTCGAGGTGTCTTTCCTTTGTGCGCTCCATATTTTTAGACATTATTGACTGCATGATCTCTAACAAAGCATATTCTGTTTGATTCTCTGGTGGTGTTATTATTTTTTTCGCTCTTTTCTTGTTCCTTTTTCTTCCATTTCTTTCTCTGTCTCTGTATTCTTCTTTCTTTCTTTCTTTCTTTCTTTCTTTCTTTCTTTTTCTTTCTTTCTTCTGAAGCGTACTCCATTCCTGTCTTCGTTTATTGTCTCTTCCTTCTTCTTCTCAAAATTTTCTCGTACTCAGCTACACAAAATAAATGAGTAAATGTCTACTCTTAACATGGTGAAACGTCTCTAAAATCTCACAATACCTCTTCAGCAATACAATGTTCATCAACAGATAATAACAATAACATCGTATCAAGAGACAGCAAGAAACCTCAAGACTAGACTATCTTGATTGGGTTCCGAAATTCATTCCAGAGGCTTTTGCAGATGAATATCCCACGATACGCCCAAGTAGCTGCTATAGTTCTTATCTCTGTGTCGTTGGCAATTGTGGATGCCAAAAAATGTCGCAAAGCAGATAGAAAAGCTGGCAAATGTGCTCCGAAAAAGGATAGAAGAAAGTCCAGGAGCCCGAAAAAGCCTGGTAAGTTTCTTTTGTTTTGTTGTTGTGTTGTGTTGTGTTGTGTTGTGTGTGTGTGTGTATGTGTGTGTGTGTGTGTGTGTGTGTTTATTAGATATAAATCTAAGATTTCCATAATTATACTATGCAGCGTTACAGCCTTCATCAAGCCAATATTCATTATGAGAGTGGCTTTTCTTTACATTTGGCATCGCAGAGAGAAGCAGTTTATGAAAGCAAGTTATTTACTGAGGCATTATATTCTCTACTGCTCACCGACTTCTCTTCATCCCATCCCTGTCCTCATCCTCTCCCCTCACACACACACACACACACACACACACACACACACACACACACACACACAGACACACACACACACACACACCACAAAAGAAAGCGTCACTCCCTTCTTAAGATTAATGGCTTTACGTTTGATGTGAAGCTGAACTCTCAGAGAAAGACCTGATGTTTTGTTAAGGGAACTGCACCTTGCCTTGTATGATCCACACTTTAAAAAAAAAAGAAAAAAAATGTGTTTATATCTATATTATTGTATGAATCTTCCAGAGGCACCGTCGTGGCGAAAAGGCCCTCCCAAGGATAATCAAATCATTGTCAGAGAGGGGTCAGATGTTACTTTGAACTGCGCCATCACTGGGTCACCGAAACCCGACTTTGCCTGGTTGATGAACGGGAAGACCCTCGATGTGAAGAGCACCAATAAGGTATGCGATTAGATAGACCTAGTTTATGGCTGTGCAAAGCATAGGGCTAGCTATAGGTTGATGAGGAAGGTCGAGGGGAGAGGGGAAGGGGAGGGAACAGGGGCCCCGGGATGGGGNGGGGGGGGGGGTAGAGTTAAGGTGCTCTCAAGGCTGAATGCATTAGTGTGGTATATCACTGCCATTAAGATAAACATAAAAGATGAGATTTGTTGAACATAAAATTGATGAAATCTAGCATTGTTTGCTCTGGAAAGAAAATCCTTTATAATGCTATACAGTGTTATACCTTTTATTCATAACAACAAATATATTATTATACAAAATTCATGTAAAACATATAAAATTACTATGTTAGTACGAACCAAATATAGGACAAAGTCATTGTTAGTCGGCGCAGAGCAGCATCCTAGTTTACATCGACTCGACAGCCAGTAAGTCATGACAACGTGGTTCTGACAATCGTAATATATACGACATACACTACACATGCGTACACTATTTTCTCTTCCTACGACTTCGACTAGATGTTGGAAACTTGATTTTATTTTTTTCCAGTATCGTACCCGGAAGTCAAAACTGATCATAAAGTCTGTGGAAATCCAAGACACTGCTAGCTATACCTGTGTGGCCAAAAACAAGATAGGAACTCTGGAATATTCTTACTCTATCAAAGTTTTAGGTAAGTGGTAGTGGCGATCGTCTTGATGGTGATTACTATTTTGGAAGTCTTAATGACGGTGGTTATAGTGTGTATATATACTACACGTGTGTGGATTTCAGTCCTTTATGGTGTGGTCAGTTATGGCTGTTGATGTAGAGGTCGTGGTAGTTGTTGTGATGAAGTTGGTTTTGGATGCAGTGATGGTCACAGTGATTGTTTTGCATGGTTATGGTTATGGTTATGGTTATGGTTATTAGGATTTGGCACGTATCAATACCAAGTACTGGAGTACTCACTATTTTGAGCGGTATCTAGAATACATAATATTGTGAGAGGTATCCAGAGTATTCAATAGGTTTGCCCAAATATCGATACCTGAAGATGTTCTCCCCACTCCCCTTCCCCAAACCAGTTTTTAATTTTACGATTTCTATAGATCTACATGCTTGAATGACAAATGGAATGAGTTTATGATACATTTTTATGTCTCAACAGCTTACAAAAGACTACATTTTTCTAAGAATCAGATCCAAAAACGAATACTTTTAGCCAGAAAACATAATTTTGTAGAGAATTTTTTTACGATACTTCACGTTTTAAATCCTGGTGTGATATAATGTTTACATGTATACTGTATACTCACACGATACTTACATTGTAAATCGTTGTTTATTCCAAACTGAAGCTACTCTCTACATGCCTTTACTTTGTCATTACTCGTACTTAGAGCTGATACACTGATAAACTTTTGTCTTACATTGCCCTTAAATCGTATGGAAGACCAGTAAATTGATAAACCTAATGCTTTTACACTGTCTGTAGAACACGTGCCTTTGAACGACATAGAAGTAGAGGATCCACCAGAGAATCAGACGGCCCATGTGGGAGACACAGTGATCTTCATGTGTCGGTCAGCGGACTGGCCCAAACCAAGGGTCGACTGGGCGAGAAAGACCGAAACGAGGAATGTGGTGGAGAATTTGGTTGTGAGTAGGTCTAGGAAAGGAACTGCACAATTAGGCACATCGAATAAAATCTTACGAACTCCAGTTTCAAGGGATCCAGCTATAGTTTTGAGACTGTTGTGTTGGCCAATATACTTCAAGGAATATAATCCAGGACCGGAACATTTAAATTAGACCGAGTAAATGTTGATGCTTGAGTGCCTGCATTAGAAGAGGGGCGGGGGAGGGTGGGAGGTCGTGAAGTCATCTATAACGCTTCACAATACCGCACATACAACAAGAGGGATATAGCAGAAAGAGTGAGAAACAGCAAGAGTTTCCATTGTCACTCATTTATTTATATATTCACAGACTCATTCCTTTTCTATCATTTGGTCAGTCAATCAGTCAGTCATGAGTTAGTTAGTGAGCATGAGACAGACATTCACTAACTCATTCACTCGCTCACCCACTTATCTACCCACTCACTGATTTATTCACTAATTCATTCATTTGCTGACTCACTCACTCACTCACTCACTCACTCACTCACTCACTCACTCACTCACTCACTCAATCACTCACTTCCTCTCCACAGAACCCAAGCAGTGAACCCGATGTTCTCGTCATTCACAACGTCACAAAGCAAGACTCAGGAACCTACACGTGCTTCATTGGCAACGATAATGGGGTCAAGGAACTATCAGCTAGTCTGAGAGTTATAGAAGAAGGTGAGTGCCCGTATTGTAACCGTTAATGACTATACAATGGACACTTCCTATAGGATAATTCCGTGGAACGCAGTCGACCAGATACCATTTTCTGTAAAGCGATAACCTTCTGGGTGGAATATACTCAAACATTCACCGGTGGTTTGGGGACACGAAAGGGATACAATAGCTTATGCACCATGCCTAAACAGCACGATAGAAAATTAGTAGATTGTCCAGACATACTCACCAGAATCGGAGACATGCAAGGGAAATAATAATTTTCAAGAAATGACTCCTCGAAGTGTTTGGTTTATCTCTCACTGTTGGCCTGTAATTATTCTCCACTTAGTTATAAATAAATAAATAAATAAATAAATAAATAAATAAATAAATAAAACATAAATAAATAAATAAATAAATAAATAAATAAATAAATAAATAAATAAATAAATAAACTAACCGCACCAAAAAAATCAAAGCCATATGAAAGGCATTTAACTGACTGAGAGACTATAAGTTTCCTAGAGCAAGATGGTCCCGCCAGAAGAACAAATCGTAGCTTGAGAAATGCAGTGACTGATGGACCGTAGACAAAAATATTACGATTTGTCGAATTTGCCCATTATTTCTTCAAGAATAATATAAGTTTTATCTTTTTAATTGAGTCCTAATGTTTCTTCTTGTCAACATTCCCCATTTCGCCTTTTTGGTTCTATTAGGGGAACGCCTGCCATTCGAGCCCGCCTGTTCACTCCATATAAGGCGTGAGGTGTTGAAAGACCACGCCCATGGGTGCAAGACTGCCGGACCAGTGGAGATGCACTACTGCATGGGTGGGCTCTAACTTTCCTTCATTTTCTCTCTGTCTCTCTCTTTCTCTGTCTCTCTCTCTCTCTCTCTCTCTGTCTGTCTGTCTGTCTCTCTGTCTCTCAGATATGTGACTACGTCAATCCTATGCATAGTATAAAGCTGGATGGATACGAGGATGTGACAAAGGAAAGGCGGGGTGGGGTGGGGGGGGATTGAATTACAGAGTGCTGTATCTCTGTCTGTCTGTCTGTCTGTCTGTCTATCTCTCTCTTTCTGTCTCTCTTCCTCTCTTTCTTTCTCTCTTCCCCTCCCTCTTTGTGACGACGTCATATTGCTTTGAAAATATGTATGCTGTTACTTTTCTAAGAAGGCCATTTAACATAACTCTCTGTCTGATCACCCCATCCCAACTCCTTTCATTGCAAGGAAATGTTCCCCGAAAAGGAACCATATTAATGGATGCGACTAAATTTCTCCATGTTTTCATGTATTATTTTTCTTTATCAGCCAATCCTTTTTAACCCCAGGGTCATGTGGGCGGAGCTACTACGTGCCACAGATGGTAACTTCAGACATGGACTCATCTTCGGTGCCTGCCAGTGCTCATCTCAATCAGACATGCCAGTAAGTTCCTTCCGGTATCCTCTTTCACTCCCTCAATATGTCATCACCTGTTATCCTCATTTACTCTCTCGCCTTTGTCAACGGCTTTACCTCCTGATTTAACTCTCGTAGCGCGAGACTCACCGGGTCCAGCTTCCTACTGGCTGCCTGGCCACTGTTACGGATGAAGACCATTTCACGTGTTGTCTGCCGGCCGATCAGGTGATACTGGGCTGCAAAATTCTACGCCGCGCTCAAAGGTCGGTAAAAATAAGCGTATGTATTCTATTGCCACACTCAAGCGAAGCGAACATAAGGTAGAAATCAATTCTATCACCGCATGATGAGGGTTAAACTACAAGCAGAGGCATAGCGTCCATGTAATCTATGAATCTGAGATTACCAACATGTTATCTATTTGTCTAATACAATTCAATTAATCTTCAGTGTATTCTGAAATGTTCAAATATCACCTCCATACATATGAGCCATTTACAACCATTGGCAATACGAGTTTATTAACGTTAGCTAGTTTTCTTCGCGGATAATCTGAAAGCCTGCCTATATATTGTATCACAGATTCTGCTCTCCCATATCATCAGTGCAATGCATCCAAAGGCAACGTAAAGAGAAAAACGTATTCTAAAAATAGCCACTAATCTGAGAGAAAAATTTACTGAGAACTACTGTTCTGCCAAAATTTTGCTGTTTCTTTTAGGTAAGATCCTCTCCGTGTCCGATTTTTTTTAACCTTTCGGCGACGAGAAGCTATTAGTCTAGACCATACCGGGATTGCCAAATTTGGCTCTTTTCGAACCAAATACCAAATGTTTGCCATTTTAAAAAGCAACTGACTCCCCCCCCCCCNCCCCCCCCCCCCCACCCACAAAAAAAAGGTGTCAGGGGGAGGGTAATATGATACTAGATGACCAAAAAAAATCCTCGCTATGCCCCTGAACATAATAATCTATGAGAAGCGTGTTCAAAATCTGTGTCACTGAACTCAGAAGCAGATGCTTTTCACCCTGGTTCATACTTATGATCGTCAGTCTCTGATATTTTCAACAGTGTATTTTTAAGACACAAATTTTGCCAATGTGTTCACATACATTTCTATCCAGTAAAACGTACCACCATCTGTCGTATATTTTTATGTTTAACGAAACAAACTTCTATGAAACCTCAGACTGAAGCTTGTTAATCACACAGTTTTTGTGCTGGGGGCAAATTGTAGTATTAATAATAATAATAAGTTTATGAAACGCGTATGCATTTCATTATATAGCAAGTTATAACTATGAAATCTGACATACCACCAAATTCAGTCAATGCTGATATTAATTTAGGAAGGCTTTGTATTTTGACAATCTGCCCCTTTTTATCTGTCTATCCTAGGTGCTGTGTAGGTATAGTTGATGGTCTAAGGCTAGTGGAGCTGGAGTGCCCGCTTGGAAAGAAGAAGACCGGATTTTACACACTTCTGAGAGACTGCCAATGTCAGGCCTGTAGTGTTGGAGGTAAAACTCTGACTTGTTAAGTTGTGTTATATTTCAACCACCCTTTTCAACACAGGTATGGCTATATCAAAAACAAGGCTTGAATCCCCTCCAGGCCACTGATAAGAGGGTGCCTTTATAACATTACTTAAAATATACAAGGAGAAACCCATCTGCTTTTTTTAGCCCATCGAGAGACAAGTGTGAAATTGCGCATTAGCATTACATTATTCCATCGGTGTTGAAAGTAACGTTCAACGTGCATAGCTAATGTAATTCGTATGGTGGCAAGAGATCCCATCGGTAATGCGCAAGCTCTCAAATAACTTAACCGTTTGCAGGGTGGTGAGCCCTCTGGTATCTACTCATGATTCTGGTGGTGGTGGTGGTGGTGGTGGTGGAGGAACACACCTCACCGCAACAGGCCAGCTTGCTGCTGTAAACTGCCAGTGTATCACCTTGACATTGTATCATGTTACAGACTGGCTTAATCTTTCCAGATTTGAGACAAATATTTAAAACTAACTACACGTATAATTATTTTGCTATCAGTGGCATAACATCATTTTGTTTATCTGTCTGTCTGACTTCAGAAGGCCAGTATGCTTCTAAATAATAATTATTCGACTATCTTGGGACTCCCCAATTAACCGATGAAGTTTGCTTTGATGTGGAAATATATTATGGGGAGAGATAAGCAAAGAATGCAGAGATAGATGAGAAAAATTACGAAGAAGATGAGAGATGTTGAGAGGAGGGGGAGAGGGGAGGGGAGGGTCGCTAAAGGAAAACCACTTTCGATGAAGGGTGCAAGGAATCTCACTGTCTAGAGCTAGAAATGAACGCCCACAAACTACTGCTTAGATTATGTGAATTGCTATGTGAAGAGTGCTAAGTTTATATACATGGAGAGTTCTTGAGAAGAGTTAGTTCATAAGTTTTGTTCCTGGCATCGAGATTCTCTCAGATTATGAATTATATGTTTGTTGCTGCGATGCAGTATGAGCCCAGGAGATACCGCAGGAAATTCAACATCATAATTCACAAAAAAACGTATCGGTGTGTCCGTTTACGTCTCGACTTATCGCTGAAGGATTGTAGCGAAATAAAAAAAGAAGTTCAGTATTTTTACCTCTCCGAGGCGAGGGTTATTAACCGTTGGGAACTGTCCAATGATTCAGAATGATAACGATATACACTTGAGTTCGGAACAAGGCAATTGTTGCCATAAATGAGATTTGTGATTATCCAACCACGTTCCCTAGGCAAAGTAGATTAACCCGCCCATTCTTGCCCGGGATTGCCATCGCACAGGAGGGTTAAAGGCAAGCAAGCAATAACCGGCACCACGGAAAGAGCCGCCATGCAATGAAAAGGTTGACTGCACCAGGGGATCAGCATCATCCCGAAATAATTCATCACAAAAAAAGCCGAAATATTGACAGACTGTGTATAATCCCATTTTTATCAGACTAAAATCTTTGCAGCAATATCTGTTACACATTCTGATAATCTGATTCATCTACGACCCACATTGACGGAGGAATTGAAAAAGGGCGTCTTCCATGTCCACCTATAGATATCTAGTACATTGTTCTGTCATTTGAAAATGCTGTGGTCAAGCGGATTTCGCTTAAACGGAGTCAGCTGTATCGTATTACCTCGTCTGATGACGTCGGTGGACATTACGAAACATAATAGTGTATACTGTATATTGTTTCAGGGCAGCTGACAACACCTAAGCCGTCCACGTAATGTGACCCGGATCTGCCACCTCAGCGCTTTCACGATCGATAACTCCAGCCTGCACCAAAGGGATGTAATCTCAAGACATGATGATGCCATCAATACGTCATCGTGACGATCATCTGACGTCGTATATATGTTTTCATTAATTTGAATAATGTATAGCGTTATAATATATTAATTATGTCTTGCTGCTAGTCAAAACGAGACTTTTGTCGCCAAGCTACGAACTGAGGTATCAGACTCTGAAAGTAAATAATTATGTCTATCCCATTTCAAATGTTCGTTTATTCCGGAGATCAAGAGGAAAATAAGTTCCATAATTTTATGTGCAAACAGTCAGTAAAGTGTGGGTAAATCTGAGGTTTTGTCAGGCACAGTAGATGAACTGGTCGCTGTAGAGTAAGAGTGGACCATCCCACATTTGCTGTGTTTTAAGAAATTCAGGGATAAAGTTTATGTTACCTTTGAGTTTTAATGACTTGTAAAAGAGAAACGTTAGTGTTAGATCTCCACAAAGCAAAAAGTTGCAGTTGTATTAAGTCAATATATATCTATAGAACCCTTCACCGCCAAAATGGCAAAAATGTGGAATGGTCCACTCTTGCTCCACGGGGCTCAATTATAAAGTATGGAATTGTTCTTCATTCGCAGTTTCCTCAGAAGTTTGTTTCCATTGCATAGGGTGGCTCCCCACCACTTCAAACAGCTGTCGTTCGAGTCAGAATAGTTCTAGGTCAAAATATTTTCGTATACATACTAAGATTTCATGTCAAGCTATGACTGAAAACTAGCCAAAAAAGCGACTTAGGTCTAATATTGACTAGCCGCAAAAAAATATCTTCTCAGCAATGTTTCACCAAAATTTCTAACTTGATAATTGTTTATATGAAGTTCTTTGTTATGAACATGGTCATACTATCTAGTATCCTCATCTCCAGTAGGAGCACTGAATGTGCCCTTCCCCTTCCCACTTTCCCAGTAAATCATTCTTTCAGCATCGATAATGCTACATGTCCTTGAGTTTGATGCCTGTACCTACTGTATAGTATAGGGGTCAAGCTGGTGGGTTTAAAATCTGTAACTCTCCCAAGATATTGCTTAGCTAGGTTACAGTTCTAGTGAGGTTATAACAGAGAATGCATCCTTGGAAGGGTCGCTAAGTAACTGTCCAAGCTTTTGGATGATGCGTTTCCTTCCCTAACCCTAAGTCTGTCCCCTAGCTCTACATTAATTTAGGCTCACCTAAGGAGAGTCCCCGGATTTTGCTCAAAGCGTTAAAGAGATTCTCAGCTCATAGCTACAAGACTATGTCTACAGATCTTTGACCTCACTTTTTTGTTTTGCCTTTATTCTCACTTTAACATATATGAAAGCATGAGGACTTCTGTTGCACTGTTTCTAGCGATATAATTAGTATCAAAAGCGCTTATTTTATGTATTTTCATTAGGTGGATAAACGTTTCAGCTCGCACTACCCTGGTCCGAAATATTGTAGCTGTATGAAGTAGCAGGGGAAGACGGACGAGGTTGGTCATTCCTGTGCAGCGGCAAACATTTTGAGAACATCGCCATGAAAGAACATTTTACACAATAAAAGTCATACACGTGTAATTGCAGAGTCTTCACAGAAACCCAAAATGTATCCATAAATACTCGTCATTCACCTATGAACTTAACATCATCTTGAACGAAAATCATTATTCTTTCAATTCCCATCCCTAACAAAAACTAAAATACGATATTATTTTGAAGAGCCAGATCACCTCATTAGCATAAATTTTGTTAGTTACCTGTTGAACGACATAAGACTCACTTGGACTGACTGCTTAGACCTTTATTGTGTTTTGGCTCCATACAACCTGCCTGATGTATGACTTTAATACTGTGCTGTACAGTCAGTAAAACTGTATTGCTTTATCAAAACCAATGCTATTATTTTATTCACTATTGTCAGTTCCATTTAATAGTAATAAACCAGGTACCATAGCGTAAGTTCTTGGTGTCAAATTATTACCAACTGTGCTATCTTACTACTATACACCATGTAGACTTAGCTTTCCTGAAGTTAAGAATTATATGCCATGATCATGTTTAAAAGGAAGAAATAGTGTCTTACTGTTACAGCACAATGGCTGCGTTTGTTTGGTCCCCGCGGCGTCGCCGAAATGAGGTCGGCCTTGCATGCTGTGGGCGGTCCTTAGCAAGAGAGGTATATACTGTATATATCTCGGGTGGAAAATTTCTTTTGCCATTCAGCAAAAGCCTTGCACTGCATGTATGCGTCAACATGTCAAACAACAACAACAACCAGTCGGCATTCGTGAATGTAAACTTCAGGTTTTTATCATGTAACAATATCATAGCACAATTTATCTACAGTCAGGAGATCTGTATAATTATATTTGATGATTTCACAAGGTGAACTTACTTGTAGTCAGTCCTCTCTTAATCTGCACTCCATTTCCCGTCATGAGGAGTCGCCATTTTTGTTTACACCGTGGTCACTGGTCACGTGATAATATATACTTCCGAATTTTGCATTTTCCGAAAAAAAAAAACACAAAAACTTCATGACACTTTTTTTCGGTCATTGTTTTCAGGGACCTTCATTGACCATGGTGCTTTAGCTATGAGAAGTCATGTGCGAGTCAAGTGTGTTTGGCTGTTTTTCGCACAGACAAGAAAAAAAGGTTTGGGGGGAGAGGGGGGGGGNAAAGGGGGGGGGGGGGGGGGGGGGGGGACGTAAAACATCGACAAATAAACGATAAAGAAGCAGTTTCAGATTTACGATAGGGGATAGGACATGCTTCAGGTAAGCAGGAGCGGATTTAGGATCCATAGTGGCCCTGGACCGAAGACAAATGCGAGTCGTTCTGCATTACAGTGGCTGTAGAAGTACTAAGAGAATAGAGATAGTGGGGTTTGAGAAGGGGTGAGCAAAAAGAGAGAGGTGGAAGGAATCAATTATTGGCTAATTATAAATCAGCAAAATATTGGCTTCATGCCGAAAGGGTGCACAGCTGTACAGAAATAACGCAGAAACACTCACAGTTACAGCGCCTTGTTCATCCGAAAGTGTACACCAAAACAAACACTGTTTAAATGAATTCAAACGCACCTGTTTCTTCAGCCAGAATTTTTCTAAGATACGTAAATTGTAAGAAGTGAAAAAAAATGATATTGCTCCCAGCTCACCTGGAGGGCGTAGGATTTTGAATAGAATGTGTTTATGTGTTTTTTGTTTATTGTGCTTTTTTCTTGGCTGCCGATGAAAGTGCTATCACTTTATACATGTCCATAAAAACAAACCTGTAATCACCTGGTCCTAAAATTTCCTTCAGAACAAAGCCACATCTTAATGGAATGGCTACATAAATTTCAAAGTATCGGGAACAGTACATTGGTTTTAAATCATATCTTAAATACTGTCCGGGAACTGTTGAATTTGCAGTCAGTAATATGAATAAGACAAATTCATCTCAGGTAAAGTTGGGATTTAGAAAGGAATAATAGGTTGTAAACATGTTTTTCCGGTTGCTGCAAAATAAGAATGCGTTGTTCTGGTACGGTTACATTTCCCCAGTGCGTTCGTTTGGTCATACACCACTGACTGTACGCATAATATTGCGTAAATTATTCACATACTGCGTTAACTACAGCGAACAGTACTAACATTTTGGGAGCTTCCTATGGTTGATGTAGTGCTTTAGCTAACATACTGTCAAAGAACATTATAGTCACTCGAAAAACCTTAAGAAAGATGTTGAAGATGGAGGCTGAATAAGTGTGGACGCCTCTACTTTGCAACAAAGGCGAGCTATGAATAACAATAACAATGACAAGAAGCACCAATAACTGCTTTAGGATAAGACCACAATGAATAAAACAACATAAAAGATATATATATATTTATTGTTACATGTACTACACATCAAATATCTAGGCCACAAATCATGGCTTCGTTATGGCATATTCGAGTACAGGAAAAACCGGCATGTATATTCACTTATCAGATAAAAGCAGTACAGGAGATGCAACACAAGGACCAGTTCCTCGGCAGAAATGTGTTTTCCTTGTGGAACTGATATTTCGAGTATCCTCCTTC
>JAWQUT010000026.1:1464162-1474379 GCA_033807755.1 Ellobium chinense | reverse complement strand
CCCCGTTTCCCCATTCCCGATCCAAGGGTGCTGCTAAAATTTTTTTTAAAAAGGAAAAAAATCCCAGCGCATGAAACTGTCGAATACGATATCCCACTACTCGCCAAATCGCAAGGGATGATCTCAAAGTGGCCGACGTGATGTAACCAGTTTCATCCGATGAAAGATGAGAAAGCGCCTTATTATGCCGTGTATTTATAAGAGAGAAATACAGTGAAATTGCTATCGGTAGATACAAATCTTTCTTTTGTGGCGAATGATACTGTGTGCTCCATTTAGGATATAATAAAGACTTGAGATGGCCGAGTGTGAATTGGTAGATCATAATAATCATCACAGTCCTAGGCATTTTACCCATCTCAGAGATTTAAGCAATTTGCAAACTGGACAATTTTCCTGCTCACTATTAACCAGTACCTTCATGAAATGCTACAGTCAAAATAAGTCACAAGTTCATTGATTAATAAACAACATCAAAGCTTGATTGGTATTATTTTCTTGCGTTGTCTAATACACTCTTTCGCTTCTCCTGAGAAATTTCCTTAAATAAGATGGGAGAACTTCCTATGACTGTGACGATACAGCGTTGGAAATTACAGGATGAACGCACAGCTTAACACTTGCTTGAAGAAGAGATAATCAAAATAACGCTGAAGTCAATCGCTTGCTGGCATAAAAATATAAATGAATAAAATTAAAATAAATGGGACGTTTGAAAGGAAAATTTTGCTCCAAAACTCATCAATGTTAAAAATACATGCATATTAGTACCCATGAATGTCAATCAAGAATATCGAAGCATGAATAATATAATTTCAACAAAAGAAATCAACCTATAAATACCCTTTCACATTTAAATGAGCTATCATTCCTGAAACAATTTAAAGACATTTATTTTTTCCCCCGGGTATTCGTCTTTCTACGAGTGTGCCAGTATTCACATGAGAATAATCCAACCCACGTGTGACTAAAAAAGATAAGCTTAAAGGTAGAATTACCTTGAGTGCTGCAGTTACATATAGGCACCTACACTCGTCACACCTACAGTATCACCTACTTACGAACTGTCCATAGTTAGGAGCAGATTAATGTTTCAGGCCCCAAGTCAAGAATGTTCAAATTCTACACTTCTAGATCTCAATCACGTTATGATGTCGTCACAGCTGCCATTGTTCTTGGACATCCGCTTAACCATACAGTACTTCGCTTGTTATTCGCGTCCCTGAAATTGAGAAAGGGTAAACTTTATTAGTATATTCTGCTAACACATCCGTGTCTCTTTGTCACTGACTTTTGCTATTTACCTACAACGCTCATCTCTGTTTGCTAAGCAAGTCTTAAACTTTTCTTCATTCCTTCACTTAGCCCAGACTACCTTTAAAGTCAGTGATCGCTGGTATCAACAAGATTCCAAAATGTAGTTCACACAAAACTGACTACCTACATAAATATTAAACAAAAGATCGCACAAACTGCAAACAAAAATTGCTTTTAAAATTCAGTAGTCTCGGAAATTTTCTCCCTCACTGTATTTTGTTTTCGATATCCCAACTTGTCTTTTTTTTTCTCTCTCTTTTAACACTTCTGTAATTGATAACAGAGAACGTAAAATTCTTTAATCAGGCAGCTCATGCAAACAATATCATAACCTGTATTTCAGGGCAAACTATGTCTAGAAAATGAACCAAAAAAAAAATGTTACGCAGGAATAATATTTGTCTCGAAGCTGATAGACATAACATCAAATAATGCATTATCACTGTTTTTTTTTTCTTTCGCAGTTAGAGCGAAAACCATTTGTATAGTATAGTATTCATTTGTAAAGTATTTGGATTAATTATCTAATGAAACGACCTATCTACTGTTTACTAAGGTCGACTTTTTGTTTTAAAAGGAGATGAATATCGTTGGCTATCGAAATCACAAGGGACAGATCAACCTGAGGAGGTGAAACAGTTGCCGTAGGGCCGCGTGCCTCTCAGTGACTTAAGTGCTTCTACCCTTCTCAATGACCAATGCGCTCCTTGCCCCTTTTACATCATAAAGGGCGCCTTATATTGCCCCAGGGTTCTGCATTATGAATCCGTCCCAGCCATTGAGCATCTAGGCCTTTTAGCACTGGAATTACGTAGTATCTCAATGTATTCTGTGGGTAGTCCACACTGTCCAACCTGCCTAAGACAGCCATATTCCTGCCTCGTGATCACGGTGGTCATTGAGTGAAGGCGTTTATGTAGTCAAAGACATGACATAGTCGACTCCGCTCAATCTTATAATATCTCTTTATGGCAAATGCAGCTAAATCGCGTCATTTTTTGGACAATAAAGTGCTGTTGTTTTTTTTTTGTTGTTTTTTTATGTGAGAGTGATGGGATAACCATACATTATTTTAACAGCAATTCTTTTAATGTCACAGAAGAGTTGCCATTAAGCAGTTTCATCATACATTATCCCTATAAAACTGACCGTGATAATTATCTGGCTATATTACATACATTGCACGGAGCTAGATTTGATAGATATAATAATTGCTATGAAAATTCTCGAGGAGAGGAGGAGGAAGAGGAATGGTTGCATTTGGGATACATTACCTCCGTCAGATTGGAATGTCGCTTTAAGACCACCTGAAACCGCTCCGCTCCCCGTCCTTACAATAATGTGGAAGCCCCTCATGCTTGAAGCTGTGAACGTCTGTAGGCTAGATGGGAACGAAACAAATGGAAATGTTCATGAGGGCAGTAGAAGTGATATTGTGATGATGATAGCAATGGCGACGCCGATGACAAATTGAGTGGTAGTGTGCAGGTAATATAACTGTTTGTTTGTTCTGTTAAAGTTGGTGTTGTTAGGCTTTAACGTCCCTTATCAGCACAACATTTATGGCCACATAAGAGTCAAGGCTTGAACCTCTGTTAGGCGATCCAAAAGAGGGAGCATTTTCAACGCGGCAAGTACATCCAAGGAGAACCTGGCGGTAACAAGATTCAAAGCCAGGACCTTATTATGCACCTCTGCTCGTCAACCATCTTGCCAGCTGTCGCTGGTGGAAGTGGTGGTGTTAGTTACAGTTAACAGTGGAAGAACCCATCTTCCATGCAGTGGCACTGTAAGAATCTCATAGATGGTGGCATTCCTAGTATTTTACAGTACTCAGTCTTTGAATCGAATTGCTGTGCCTGAGGAGGTAATTTGTGACATGGGCACTTTGGAGAAATTTGATCTTAGTATGACATGAGTTCGATGCAATAGCCAAGAAAGGTGCTGTCAGAAGCGTGTGAAAACCATTAGCGTGGACTGGATTTACATGTATGTGTATAACAAAGAACATAAAAATCAGATCGAACTGACACCAAAGCAATACCGCACTACTTCAGTAAAAAAGAACATTGTTGCAGTTTGTTTTCATTGTTATTCTTTAAAATGACTGAACGACTTATGTAGTGTAATTTAATTAGGCTTCTATTGTGGCGCGGGAGATATATCTGCACGCTCTAATGGTTAACGCGAGCGTCAGCTTATCTCAAAATGCCCTGTCAGCCCAGAGAAGGGCGTAACGGACTAGTCCAACCCCTATCAAAGCGGTCAGCCGGCAACTTACACAGCCGGGAAATAACATGGCGAACCAATCCCTCTGGCCAGGCGCTCTCGCCCTGATAGATGCGGAACGCTACGAGAGTTAAAATATGACGTCTTGCTGACAATGACTTTTTCTGCTTTCTTGTTACTGTTAGGTCCAATGCTTCTTAAGGTGTCCTAGGGTCTAAGTGAGGTTTTCTGACGATAATCATGATGATACTGACGATAGTACTAAAAAGACAATGATTATAGCGATGACAATGACAATGACGACTATGATGGTGATGATGCTGTTTTCAGTGATAATAATGATGACACGCACCTGTCAGCATCACAGAGGATGGCTAGGCGGTTGAAGTCATGTTTGAAATAACCGTCACTCTGGATCTCTACGCTGAATACATCACATGAATTTGTCGTCACAGAAATATCGTAGAAACTTATCGTCATTTCCTGTATTGACCAACGAAGACAAAAACGGGTAAAATCACTCAGCATGAAGATGGAAGATTAATGGAATGGTTGCTCATATAGATAAAAGGGATACAGAAAGTCTCGTAGGAAAGAGAATTTTTAAAAGCAACAATAATAAATTCTTTAGATTTTCAGATTTTAAAATGTGTCAACTGTGAATTGTAAATTCCAATATACACGCCATTTTTTCGGCAACATTGTGAGCTGAAATTACATTAAAATGGTGTTATGTAAATTTAGGTCAGCTTACAAAATAAATAACTGACTAAAATATAGAAATATTTAGGTGACACTTCATATTATTCTAATTTCCGAGTCTCGCCAGCTACCATCATAATTAGCACACAGGGGGATGACATAGTGGCCTTTTAACTGCAGTCCACTCTATCACAGCCAGTTCCAAATAAACGCTTTTTCTAGGATAATAAACCTTTAATTTATTTTTTTTTTTGCAACCTTTCCTACGCAGCCGGCGTGTGAATCAGTTGTTATTAGCACGGAACTATGTTCGACAGAAAGATCAGTTGTTTTGTAACCATATAGTAAGCAAGTAAAAAGTGGAACACAGCGAAAACTGTATTATCATTACATTTCTCGAGTTGGGAGGGACACCGATGTACAAGAATACATATTTGCAAACTTTTTTTTTTCAGACATCCTGCAACCGAAACTCACCGTGTTAAGTTGATCAGGAACAATTCCGTAGCTGAAGTATTTGTTAGGCTCCAGGTCTTCTAAGGAAAACCCATCGGGCAATGGTTTTGCAGCTGTGGAAGGTCAATCAGGAAATCATTCAGTCAATTAAGTAGTTTATCAGTCAGTGTCATACAATCAGTCAAGTGATACATGACCCCGATTAGTCATTTGGCTCACGCAACATTCTATAAAACATTCTGTCCTGTGCTGGTCAGTCCAAGCAATTCATTTTCAATACTGATAAATACTGGTCAAATGGTATCAAAATGAATGTATTTGCCCCAAGTTGCTTTAAAAACATTTATTGTGGTATTTATTTATTCTTTTTCTTATCTCAGCCAAAGAGTTGCTTTTCCCCTAGTTTGTCAGTTGATCCTCTGAATAGATCACGGGGCCACAAACCAAACTTAAAACAACCGAATGGAAAGATGGACATGGTCTGTGAAAGAAACATTTGAATTTTGTCGTGGATCTGGATAACGTCCTGATGCTTTAATGTCCTTATGAATTTCATAATACTGAAACACAGTTTACAATCCTGGTGCTGGCAGGCTTCCCTTGTCCATCCGAGGTTAACAAAGACACCCTACGATAATATGATTCTTTATCACAGGACAGTTTATTAAAAAAAAAGAGGCTAGGTATGAAGCTGAAATCGATTGTTTTCATTCTCTTGTCATTCAAAGATAGAAACATGGGTTATTAATTTAAGAAATAAGTGAAATCACAGCACCTGGACTATTATGTAATGAGGCCGTGACCAAACGTATTATGTAATGCAATTATATATATTATGTAATGAGACTCGGGGGAGCCTAGCATGGAGTGCTTCGATCCAAACTTTGGCTGAGATCAGTCCATCAAACAAAAATATTGATGAGGATTCCTCATGTTTCTAAGCATCTCGCCAGCCCCTTTCCTTTCTCTTCCTTTTCCTGGAAACAGTGCTTTTCTATCTTAACCTCGTAGCGCTTTGATAAAATGTATTCTACTCTCCGCTCTCTTGAATGCGGCAAAAGAATATACTCCTTGCCGACCGCTGGGAGCGGCGGTTGATTTTTGTAGCCCAGTGTCAGCTGATCGGCCGGCAAAAACGCGTGCAGCGGTCAATATCAGTAATAATAGTCAACTAGTCAGCAGGAGGCTGGACCCGAGGCGGGGCGCGCTACGAGAAGATTTATGCAACAGTTAAAATTTTGTTGTTGATGTTTGAGGGAGGTTGTGTATTTTGTCTGCCGCTTCCAAAATTAATTGTAGTTTGGGCCTTGGGAAAAGGGTGGGGCTGGGGAGAAAGAGGAGGTAGGGAATACGGTCCTTTCCCAAAACTGGAGCAGATAGATTTTTCAGTAAGCACCACACCTATTTTCCGCCTCGCCAACCTCTTTCTCTGCCATTTCTCCCTAACAGACGTATTATCTTCTCCTTGATTTAACATCAAGCACCGTCACCATAATGCTCTCAGGAGCTGTTTAAGAGACAAGATGATATCTCTACGACTTATCGATCTAAAGCTACATTTATGTTAGGCGGTTTACGAATCACCCATTAAAACGTTATACAGAAATTCAAGCAAAGCGGTGGCAATAGCAACGTCCTTACCTGTCTGCAAGATACAAGATACAAAAACAACTTTGTTTTGTTCAAGTCATAAAAACATCGTGCAGCAGAGACCGCAATGAGCATTTTTTAAAGAATTGTCCTGACATTTTACCCTTTCAATAGAGACTTTGTCTTTGTGGGTGTAAACAAAAATAGTCACAATATTACAATAGAGATAGGCAGGTTGTTTGATATACCAGTGGAAGAACATACTTTAAACTTATGAAACAGAATCCTTGCAGTAGGTGACGAAATTCCATGACCTATTTGAATGTGATGAATTTATTATGGAACGAATGAGTTCGTCAACAGAACGTATTTGATGAGACCAACATTGTTTTCAAATAATTTTCTCTTTACCTCAACCCCTATTGTTTCCAAGTTTTTGTTCACGTGTTAATCCAGGCTCGCCATCGGAAAGGTGGGAGTGGGATTTTGAGCATGATAATATTTAGTGAAGTTTAGATCAAGCGACATTTAAAAATTGATTTCGTATAACATTTTTATAGTGGTGGAAATCTTTATCATCTGGCCTCCCCCAAGGAACAGTCATGGACCCCCATTTATTTCTCGTGCGCCCCAATGGTGTGCCCAGCAAAGTTTCAACTTGTCATTTACGGTAAACTTGCGAATATGTCCGCTGGTTTAGTAGGCTTTAAAATTTGGCTCAATCTGTTGAAAAGTTTGGCGCAATAGGTATACAATTTTGTCACAACCTAGGCCTACTTTGTAATTTCGCGCAATCTACACATATTATCTTTTCGTGCAGTCTACATACGTCTCGCTGAAGCTCAGGTCTCTTCCAGAGACATGAAACATGAAACAGAAAATTTCATTAGGTAAAACCGGTAACCAAAAGTGGATGTGACATTCAAGCAGATAAATATGAGTATAATATGACGGAGTATTTAGCAACGATAGGTCATGTTTTCCGGTCAATCCACAAGCATTGATTCAGAAATGGACTTGGCGTTTACGGGCTATATATACAAGAAACAATGAAGAGAAAAGCTTAAACTTAATATTTGGTGGGTTAAGAATTGTATAGCAATACGTTCTAAGAAGACTGTAATGTGTGTTTGTGTGTGTGTGTGTGTGTGTGTGTGTGTGTGTGTGTGTGTGTGTGTGTGTGTGTGTGTGTGTGTGTGTGTGTGTGAGAGAGAGAGAGAGAGAGAGAGAGAGAGAGAGAGAGAGAGAGAGAGAGAGAGAAAAGAGGTATGGAAAAAATTGGATGATGTATGAACCAAATTTAGAGTTGTTTCGGCTGAAAAATGTTGTGATTTAGTGATTTATGGTATACTGTCGGAGGTGATTGTGGATGTGGGAGAGAGAAAGAGAGATTGATAAATCGAGAGAGAGGGACAGAAAGACTGTGTTTGTGTGTGTGTGTGTGTGTGTGTGTGTGTGTGTGTGTGTGTGTGTGTGAGAGAGAGAGAGAGAGAGAGAGACAAAGAAAAAAAGAAAGAGAGAGAGAGATGCCAGTTAGTAAATGTGTCAGTTATGCACCTTTTTTTCCCTTTTTCTTTGTTTTATCCTTTTATTTTTTTTTTATTCATTCTGAATTGTTGAATTTATTGTTATGTGGTTGACTTTTGCCTAAATAAACAATTTTGACTCTTGAATCTTGTATTTTCGATGTTTGACGTAATGCCCATCAGTGAAAATCTGAAACTGATATCCTCTTAAATGGTAATTTTTTTTTTGTGAGGAAAATACCGTCTCTTCTTTAAGATAGTTTTATGTTGTATCAATAAGATATCATCTTTGGGAAAGTGCCCATGCTTTAGTGCTTTAAACGTCTAAGAGAATCAGTAAAAGGCCATTCCAGTTAAATCAAGCAGCTGAAAATTGACATGGGCGACGGCATTTTGTAAACAATCTGAGGACATTAGAGTTCAAAACGATCATAAGATTATGCCAAACCATGCATGAAGAGGTCTTCGAAGTTTTGAAGAAAACTCTGGATTTAGAGACGTTAAAAACATATCGTAGTCGTAGAAAAACTTTAGCCATTTTTGGTGTAATCGTACTGACGAACTGATGTGATGTTTTATTAATTGATTCAGGTTTTGTGTTTAAAATATCGTAAAAAATACATTTAGCAAGTTTCTTCCATTTATATAACAAAATATAACTTTTCTCAAATGAATACGCTATTTATAATGACATATTGAGCACTTAGTTGTCATAGAAGAATGTCTTGAATTGCATCAGAATTTTGAAATAGTCTTTCTTGTGTGTGGAATGAAAAAAAAGGGGTTGTAATTCGTGCTTGAAATCTGGTTGATGCCAATTCTTATGTCATAGAAATATATGCATACTTCACTATTGATTAGCAGGGAGACATGAAGTTATAGACAGAGACGCTCTATCGGAAATGGGTTCTTGTTTTTAAATTGTATTGCACTTCCACGATACAAAACTTGAATTAAAGTCCTCAATCAATAAAACTGGCCTTCAAGATTGCGTGATGACAAGTAACTCTGCAGATAATATTTATCTCTTACTACATTTACACTATTCAGAAAAAAGAAGTCTTTATAGTTACAGCTCAAATATCAACTCATAGACAACACAAAAGTCGTGTTGCTGGTCCACTAGATGAATTGAAGTTTAACACACACCAATATTATTCATACACAAAACCTACAGGTGTAAAATTAAGCATGAAATACATTGTCATGATCACCTTAGATAAAGATGTTCCTATGATTCCTTAGTAAAAGGCATATTATATTAATATACGACATTAATTAAAAGTCTCTGGTGTATAATCCACAGATGATGTCGTAAAAGCAGTACAAGTAAGTGCACCATCCGAAGTGGTGGCAGACGGCCTTGACAACAATATAACTGCGGTATTATGAGTTAATATGGGTTCAAACTGCCCAATATATTTCCAGTCACGGGAAAAGGTGTGTACAGCCTAAGACAGATCACTCCTGAGTATCGTGACTGGAAGGGTGGTGAGGCCTCCTGTGCATATGTCCATGTTCAGGCGCGAGTTTTCGATTGGTATTGTAAGGACAGACATGGGATAGGCATATGACCCATGCCTGCCCAATGAACAGAGGCAAATAAAAATTAAAAAAAAAACCCCACAAAAACTCATATTGAGGACTAAAAATAGGCAATGTATCTCTGAATGCATCAACAATTTTTAGGAAACCCGTGGTATATAATATTCTCCAAGGGCCCAAACTCCATAAAACTTCTTTCATTTCCTGTTTGTGAGCTAAAGAGAAAATAAGCATAATATCATAGAACTAAGAAGCGTTGTCTTTAAATACTTGGTATTTAATCTCAAAGTTTGATACAGTAGGACATAAGGCAGTCAGATTCCAGGGACGACTGTCACCGGATTTGTGAGACCTTCAAGATCGTGTATAAACTTTGATAATCTTAAAACTAAATATTGATTCTGCCCAATGACAGAAAACTTTTTGAAAAATGTATGATGAATTTATTAAAAGAATAGTCCACGTTTCGTGTTAAACACTTTTTCAAGACTCTTGAAAAACTTTGACATTCCTTATTCTTTGATATTTCTTTATTTGGTTCTTATTTTGCATGATTTATAGTCTCTAGAGCTCAAAGTCCGTATAACCTGTTTCATTCACTGTTTGTGAGCAAATTATGAGCAAAAGATGAAATTAGCGTAATATGATACAACCGGAAAAAAAAAAAGCGTGTTACAGTATAACGTAATGTGGTCGGATTCCAAAGGACAAATCCCATCGAATTTATAAGGCGTTGAAGTTCATGTGTAAAATTTGAAAGAGGAATTAGGGATTTGAATTCAGAGCATTGCAAATAATATGCAGGTTCTTTCTTTCTTTCTTTCTTTCTTTCTTTCTTTCTTTCTTTCTTTC
>JAWQUT010000026.1:1421897-1445015 GCA_033807755.1 Ellobium chinense | reverse complement strand
TGTGTGTGTATGTGTGTGTGTGTGTGTGTCTGTGTGTGTGTGTGTGTGTGTGTGTGTGTGTTCGTGTGTGTGCGTGCGTGTACGTTTCCTAAATTAAAAAAAATATATATTAATTAGTTTTCAGTTAATTAATTAATGTGTTTCATTTTTTTTTAAGTCCTGTAGTCTACTCGAGTAACATACACATTATTAAATATTCTCGCAGAATTCCGTAGGCTTGGCTAGTCATAACCACATTTCCATGTACTGAATTTGCTAAGTGGACGTGGGTTTAATGAAAGCCCGAGACAGCAGAGTAGTGGAAAAGATATAAAACATCTAACTCCGCTCCGCAAATTCGCCTATAACTCACAACGATCTCGCGGTTGTGTGTGTGTGTGTGTGTGTATGTGTGTGTGTGTGTGTGTGTGTGTGTGTGTGTGTGTCTGTATGTGTGTGTGTGTGTGTGTGTTTGCTTTTGTGTGTGTGTGTGTGTGTGTGTGTGTGTGTGTGTGTGTGTGTGTGTGTGTCCGTGCATGCATGTGAGAGTGCGTGAGGTTGTTCTGTTTTTGTTCAATGACCCTATATTTTCCTATCGTGCATGGGTAAAATCCGTTATAGAGGAATACTATTTACATACTATATTTTGAGTATAGACCTAGATCTAATCTGTCTACGCTTGAAGAGAAGAATGTAAGTATAGTCTGATAATATTCTTTCAATCCTTTCTGTTATATAGTGATGGACTAATAAAGCGACAGTCAGGAGAAGACATCACTCAAACTGGCAGCGACGCAAATCTCCAGAACTCCCTCATGCCTTGGTGCTGCCCCAAACAGCTTCAATGGTTGGATCTAGGTCAGAATGTTTACCCTAGATACGTACAGGAAGTGAGGTGCAGAGCAACTTCCTGCTGGTACGGCCATTTCCGGTGTCAGCCCAAGATGTTCGAGATTCCAGTGCTGCTACACACTGATAATGAGTGTTATGACGTCAGACTGCCAGAGGATCTACGTTCATCTTTCGCCATTTCCTCAGTGGAGATAACTGTCGGATGTGAATGTGCAGTGTAACTGATGATTAAATTTAGTAATGGTGAGGTTCCAAGCTATAAAAAGCTTGAAGGCCTCTTGTTTAAAAATTGCACCCGAGGGTTCTGTGAAAGTGCATGCCAGAGGCTCTTTTTTTTAAAAAAACCAAAAAAACAACAAAAAAAAACTGGAAACATGGATTTATATCATAATGTCTTTTTATGATTAATGGCAATGTTTCTAAAATTAAAATTACAAAGTATATCAAATCAGTGGCCTGTTTTGTGCTTGGTAAGGTGAGCTTGGTTTTCTTATCGTGCATGGTTTGCAACTTGCAGGTTGCTGTTAGAGCCGAGTTTAGTCTTCAGCCTATCAAGGAATATTAATGAATATTTTCATGGGTTTTAATATTAGTTGAATTGATTACACTGGTATGGACCCGAGTTCTCTGAACCGGACCATGGGTAGCTTAATTGCCATGCAGCTCATAAACATTCACTTTATAGTAGCAGTGGTTAAAGAAAACGATGCGACTTTCCCGTTTCGAAAGTTTTTTCTACAGCTTCGAAAAAGTGATGATTTGGTGTTGCGTTTTTGCCATAGGAACAGTTCCCGAAACAAAAACTATACGGCGTAAAAGATCAAAGAAAAAAAACCCAACGAATTTTTTTAAAAAGTCCCCTTAAATGCAAATGTCAAATAAAGAGAATGCAATATTGACCAACTGTTTTTACGAAAAAGTGATGCTCTTCTACTTACAGAATTCACCAGAATGTGTGATATCGCTTCTGAGAACACTTTGGTGAAGATTCCACACCCACAAGGTTTATTGTAGTGTGTACATGACATAAAGAAATAATTATAACAGTTTTTAAAACAGATTACTTGAAAGTTTGTGAGGCCCTAATAGATTGCGAGGCTCTAAATCGTAGCTTGTTTAGCTTATTGTCATGCTTATTTCAGAAATACTGAAGTCATTTTTTGAGATTTTGGGCAATTGAGCGTTCTTAACCTGTTGCTCTAAACAACAGAAAACATGAGGCAAATGTGGTTCGGCATGTAAAATTGGGATATAATAACAAGACAAAACTCTACATTGTTTTCATTACAAACAAACAAAAAAAAGCCCCAGTAAAATCACATTAAAAGTAAACAAATCAAATCATTTAAAATAATGACGTGGGTAGATGTGGAACCAGCGTAGTGAAATGAAGATGAGAACATGGTTCTACCGTAACATCATATTAAAAAAGAGTTGGTGTCATCTTTCGTACGGTACGTTCGCTTGCCAGACTTATCTGATGACGTCAGACGCGGAAAAATCGTGAGAACGTAGGCTGTTTCTCATGACAGGCACGTCAGAAAAAGAAATTTGAGACCCAAAATTTCCTCACAACGGTCTCAGTTATTACGGTATTCATTTACATATTGTGCTGGTAGACTAATTACTAATTCAACTATCCGATATTTCCGGTTGAGTTTCTGAGCACATGCTCACACACACTCTCATGGCAAGGACCCAGTATATCCAGGCACAACACGACACGATACGACACGATACGACACGACACGGCATGGCAAATCTTTATAAAGAATGACCTCTATACGCCTAACACAATGGCGTCGATGTAGTGTCGTGAGGTGACCTGCACGGTGGAATCAGTTTCGTCCACTTAACAATGACAAAGAGAACACAATAAAAATGCTTCAGTAATGTGACGTGTCGTGTCCGGATCTGATGGGGTCACAGTCTTAGTGTTACGGGTCGTCCAAGGCTTTCTGATATAAGTGTACATATAACTGATAGATCTATCTGTCTATCTATCTATCTATCTATCTATCTATCTATCTATCTATCTATCTATCTATCTATCTATCTATCTATCTATCTATCTATCTATCTATCTATCTTTCCTGACTTTCTAATGCATCTTCTAAGTATCCTATGTCAAGATACGGGTAATGTGCTCTCACCTTGTGAAAGACCAATTAGCTCTGCTCACTTGACGTCATGGCCTTGGAGTGACTTTCCATCTAGGGTGCCCTGTGGTACTTTCATGCCATTTTTTATGCCATCATTTTAATATATACAGTATCTCCAAAATGTTACTTATTAATTGATACTATGGGTATTCTCCAAGTTTCTTTTTCGCAACACATTGTCACACTGACATCACGGGATTTTTTTTTTTTTACAGTGGTGAACTCACACGTTAACAAACACTACTTCTCAATTGCCTTCGGAGCATTCGTGGGCACGTAGGTGACCTTTGATACTCTTCATTGTGAAGGTGGGTGGAAGACAATGGTGGGTGAGGAAATGGCCCATATTTTGTTGTTGTTGTTGTTGTTGTTGTTGTTGTTGTTATATTTATAGAATTAGAGTCTAGCGATTTAGCAACTTTCTTCTGAGGGGCATTTATTGGTACTGTTACTTAACAATAAAGTGTGTAGTAATATAAATCAAAACGTACAGAGAAAGAAAATATGATGTAGAGTGCGTACCCAATAACGAATACCAAAGAGGCGTTCCATTATTGTGTCATTCTTTTATTTCAGACAACATTCCTGTTAAACTTTATAACAATGAATTATTTTCCTGAAATTAACTCTCTTGAATAACTTTGAAAGTAATAGCAGATCTGTTAAAGGCAGGCACGAACATCTGCAGCTGGTAATGTGGTCACAGTTGGTCCTCAAATTCACAGAGCCAAATTTTATGGCAGAAAACGGACAAAAAGCTCTTTCGACCAGATCGTGGTTCTAGTTACCGTTCTTTGCATTTGAAAATAAATGACCTATTCGATTGATATAATAAGGAATTGTTGTTGTTGTTGTCGTCGTTCTTGTTGCTATTGTTGTTGTTGTTGTTGTAGTTAATGTTGTTGTTGTTGTTGTGGTCGCCGTCACTGTTGTTGTTGCTGATTTTCCTGTAAAATCTCTCACTTCATTACGGGAGTATTGCACCAAAGCGTCAACTTGGTCCTTGTACGGCATTACAGCAAAGGAACATTCCGGTTATTCTCACATCCACTGTCCTGAACAGGTTGCATTGGTTTTCGTCCACACTGTGAAACGTTTGTTTTCGGCCACATTAATAGTTTGTTTTCGGTCAAATTAACAGTTTGTTTTCGGTCACATTAATAGTTTGTTTTCGGTCATATTAATAGTTTGTTTTCGGCCACATTAATAGTTTGTTTTCGGCCACATTAATAGTTTGTTTTCGGTCACATTCATAGTTTGTTTTCGGCCACATTAATAGTTTGTTTTCGGTCATATTAACAGTTTGTTTTCGGTCACATTAATAGTTTGTTTTCGGCCACATTAATAGTTTGTTTTCGGTCACATTCATAGTTTGTTTTCGGCCACATTAATAGTTTGTTTTCGGTCATATTAACAGTTTGTTTTCGGTCACATTAATAGTTTGTTTTCGGCCACATTAATAGTTTGTTTTCGGTCACANAGAGACTCACACTTTCATTGCTTAGAATCTCTGAGGGACCATCCGTAGATTCCCATTCGTTCCCTCTAGTTATACTCTTGAGAACCTAATACACCTAGCCATGGTAAAGATTTAAAAGCCCATAATATTACCTACCAGGGTAGAGGAAGGGAAAACGGTTAGGGGTAAGGTAAGTGAATGTCCTTGGAGACAGGGCACAGAGCAGAGAAATACAAAAAAAAAGTTGAGAGTACTAGATCTGGTTCTCCCATGTGGGGCGGAGTAAAGAAACAAGTCTGTGTCTTGCTGGCAGTCAAAGTAAGGCATAAGTCGCTAGATTATGAACCAAAGTATCATGCACAAAGGATAAACAGGGCACCCTGATATCAAAGTTTTGTATTTTGAAAAAAATTAAACTATCGTTATTTCTACATTTAAAAAAAAAAAAGCGATATGGACAAAGACCAAGGAAATATGGACATTTTTGAGGTTTTGTGAGATATCTTATTATTATATGACTATTTGTATTAAAAAAAATTGTTTGCCACTGCAAGGAGGTGATCCCTGTAAAACAACTTAATTTCAGGCCACAATAAAACTAGCTCAATTTGTTTACAAGAAGAAAGTACACAAAATAAATAAGGTATCATATGGTATTTACTTCATAATCATGATAGGTTCATTCTAAAACAATAGAGCAGTGTACATAATTTTTCATATTGAAACAGGACAAAAGACTTAAGTTAGTCATTTAAACGATGTGACCCGGGTCTATGCGAAACTCCACCTAAGCTGTCTTTCATCTGACGTGCAATTTTTCTTTCACTCTCTCTTCAACATATCCAGAATAACACAAAAAAAATTATCAAGTCACTTTATTGTAATAAAACAATAAATATGCTCTTAAACAGATATCATAACTAATGTACAATGAAATGTTCCAACAAACTGTACAACATGAACATTACACATTATATTTCATTATTTTGTTCACTCTCTTGAACTCGAACCAATCTGTATATTTTGGCAACACGAGCCTCAATATACTTGTTAGACAGCCCAATGAATCCAGACACTGAAAATTGTAATGTAGGTTGACTTCTATGCTCATGTACGATGACATGAAGATTATGCTGCTGTAGAGTTTTTCCTGCTTTCAGACAATTCTTTTGAAATGCGCCTGTTAAAAAAAAACAAAAAAAACTGCATTTCATTGGTCAAGGGGAGTAACCATGAATTCACAGACCACTTTGCTAAAAATTCTAGGTATTATCCCTTTATTAAGCATTACTGATGCTGGTCTTTGACATCTATTGTTTTTTCTTCTTTTGGCCCTATTAACATCTTGCGATATTCTAAATATACCACTGTGATTTGGGGAAATTTCTTCCATGGAGGTTAAGGTACTTCTTTTGCCCGATCTTTTAACGGGAAGAAAAAGAGGGGGTCAATGGCCAAAATTTTTCACAAATGTCTTCTGCAAAAGATCACCTCAAATTCTGATTTGGTCCCCAATTTTTCATTTCGCTGGCCGTGTGCGAATACGTAGGTCTACACATTATATTTTTTTTATCTAGAAAGCTCAAATTGTACCTGAAACTTTAAACTTGGATGTTTTATTTAGATCACAGGTCATTTTACACATTTCTACACCCTAACACTGGCTGGCAGGGCCCCCAAAAAGGGGGATTTTATATATTAGCGGATTAATTGGGTTGTACAAAATCAGTGATTTGCCCTTCTAATAGGTGTCACAAACCTGCTAGGATGAAATGCAGTTTCCGCAGCATTGGTAAATTTAATAAAGTTAACATAAATAATATATATTCTCGAAGTGGCAGAAAAGTGTAAAATCATACTATGACTTGCCAGAGCTGGTGGAATCAATATCATCTGATTAATAGTGTCTAGAGCCTGTGGTTCACACCTCTAAGCATAACACTGATAACAGTGATGTAACAGCAGCGTTCTTCCCAAATAATATGTATAATGACAACTGATTCAAGAGATAAATCTTCGACTAAACAGTCCATAAAGCATTCCAAATTGTTTCAAAATCACCACAATCCAGAGTCTACTAAATGCTGGAAATGGAAATAATGTTATTCTTTTAAAAAAATGGCATAATTTGCAGATTCCCAAATTTTAGTGTCTTTCAGATTTTGCTTTCCTGCTTGGAAATTTGTCCTGTTGATACTCCCTAAAACAACTCTTTCCTACATATTTTCAGACTTACACTGAATTCTAGAGAACTTCTCCATATGATCTCTAAAACGCTTGTTTTTCCAACAGTTTTTAAGCCTGGAATTTAGATTTTGATTTTCCAGCTTTTTCAATAATTTCCAGACTCTGTTTAAACCCTGGATATGCTCCTGGGACTCATTAGACATAATAATACGGTTTAAGTTGGTTTAAGCTGACAACACTCATACAGGCCCATATCTAGTTGACAATTTATAGAGTATGCGGTACAAGTCGGGGGTCATTCCCCAGATGTATACAGTTTAAGCTGGGGATTAATGTGCACAGACCCTGAATACGCATGAAAGTTGCATCATCCTACAGATCATGTTAAATCATATGATACCCTGTTATTCCAATAAAACAGTCTTTCAAGTGTCTGTCAACGTGATGTAATGCCTCTGCCTGCCCCAGGCAACCTACAGAGTAACATTATGCAAAGTCTGAATTCTTACACCCACAGCACGCATGGCAAGCATAAGCTTATGTCAAATACGTTCTACCCGTACACCCAAGCTGTCTAGCCAGTGCTCTGTGCACGAGTGATAGCACGTCCATATGAATCTTCTAATTCCACTGTAAATGGCAGCTGTGCCAAACAAATCATGCTGACGCAATAAAAGTGCAGAATACTTACCCTGGCTTACACTACACGGTCAAACTTTACTTCTAAATTTGGATGACCAAACTCTTAATTGAAAGCTAAATAATACATTGTCATATAGAGGTGTCTGTAGTAGCTGGAACTTCACTGACATCATCATTTTAGCCACAAGCCGCTGCGGTTTGGGGAAGGGGAATAATTCTAGACGCAAGGGCAAATCCTGTTACTCCACCTCTTTTTTATTGCGTCATATTACACATGCACGTGGTAACAGAACGCTGCTCTTTCTTCGCCAGATTGTCTCAGTATGCCATAATATTCAGAGGGAAAAAGCACTGGAAAACAGAGAATTATTTTTGAAGTGTGTGTCCAAACTTAACTTGCATAAGACCCTACATATGCAAAACCAAATCTTCAGTGCCAGACTGCAATACTGTGGCAGCAACACAGTCAATATAATACTCCACTTTAATATATTTCAGGGGAAAAAAAAATGTTTTGATTTTTGTTGTGCTACTCCAAGGATGCTTTCACTTTTCATATTATTCTCTGAATTTCCTGTTATTTCATGTGCACAGATCTAATATGTTGTAACGTCAAGCATGTTAAGTACTATAATACATAACACAAAAAGTTATTTCCAATGTGCATAAGTGTGTAAGTACAGAACGAAAAATCAAATAAAAATATGAAAAACTGAAACCAATTTTAAAAATGATGAAATTTTGAAGTTTTCAAAATTACAATTTTTCTGAATTTTATCAGTTTCTGGGACTAATGCTGAATGTCGCTACAAGGAAAACAATTTTTCACTGGATTTCAAAGAATTCTAAGAAAAGTAGCATCCCTGTTAATTCAAAATAACCATTCTAATAACACTGCCACAGATAATCTAGGCCATGGACCAGCTTCAAGAAGGTGAAGAAAACAGCTGCGTAACAGCAGAGACAAAGAGAATGCATTCTCAAAGACATGTCCTGACAACTTTATGACATTTGCAGTCTCACTTATTTAGTTACAGTAAGACAACTTGCATAGAGATAATTAAGTGAATATAATATATGATTAAGTTTTGGTGTGCCTCAGATTACAATGAAAGAGTAGGCACCAATTACTTGCTTATTCCTCTCCCTCAACCCCCACCCACCTTTGTTCAACCAATTTTTATCTGTGGCAGAATATGCACTCTTTGGATGCCTCTCAAATTTCTATTGATGCACAAGTGTAAGTTTCTAAATTTCTATTGATGCACAAGTGACATAGACTGTCAACTTCTTTGAACTGTTGTGCTGCTCTAAACCTTACCCAGAAATACCTATCCCTGAAGGCACCAATGAGGGAACTATTCCTCTGAAATGAGGAAATCTCTGGACCATGGAGAGAATTTTTACAGACACTATACAGTAAGTAGACAAATGACTATAGTACACGCTTTCCAGTTCGTATCATAAGAAAACAAACCACAATAAAAACAAAACAATGCATCAGATTATGCACAAAAAACTGAAGAATAATAGAATGACAGTATTTTATTTTTCCCCTGGATTGGTATGTCGAAAGTGAGTGAAGAAGAAAAATCATGTGTAGATCAAGGCCTTCTTTCTTTTTCACTGCTACATAAACATGTGGGTTTCTGCTATCGGTTCAGTGCTGAAAGATGGTATTTTACAGTTTGCATTGCTGGTTCTTTGTGATGTACAGTCCATTCAACAGGTCAGGTCTCAAGAAGTGAAACCTGGTCTAATGTGAGCTCTTGACATCAATTGCTACACTGACCACTTCGTAACTTGCTTCTCATTTTCTAGATCATCTTCTTTTTATCACTGGCACTGCTGCATTTTCTAATGGTTTCTGATTAAACAGGCAAACATCAACGCTCTCTGGATCAGAAAACATCCTTAGATCTACCATCATTATCAATGTATCACCCTAGGCTTACACATCTAAACCTGCTCCAGCAGACATCTTCTAACTAACAAATAATCCAGAGTGACTTCCCTTTACTATAAAAACATTATTTCCAGTCTTTGACACCTATTGTTTTTTCTTCTTTTGGCCCTATTAACATTTTGTGTTATTCTACATATACCACTGTGATTTCGGAAAATGTCTTCCACGGAGGAGTACTTCTTTTGCCTGATCTTTTAAGGGGAAGGAAAAGGGGGGTCAATGCCCAAAATTTTTTACAAATGTCTTTCGAAAAAGGTCACCTCAAATTCTGACTTGGTCCCCAAGTTTTCATTTGGCTGAATTTGACTACAAATGTGAATACATAGGCCTACATACTTTATTTTTTTATCTAGAAGACTCAAATTGTATCTGAAACTTTAAAATTGGATGCTTTATTTAGATCACAGGTCATTTTACATATGTCTACACTCTAACACTGGCTGGCAGGGCCCCAAAAAAGGGGGGATTTTATATATTAGCGGATTAATTGGGTTGTACACAATGAGTGATTTGCCCCTCTAATTGGTGTCACCATCTCAGATGGGCTCCATACCTCTGAACACAGAATGGAGTGAAAAGTTGGCTTGGGGCAAAAACTAAAGTTTGCTTGCAATGAAGACTTACTGGCTGAAAGTGTTGTTTTAATATTGGTGGACAAGTCACAGGAAACTTTTGGTATCATGTGGGAGTGCAGGAAAACTACTCATTTGTGGAAAATTCTCACAGAATGTCAGAGAGTAGGCATCCCTACTTACCATGTATAGACCATATAAATTGTGCATCTTTCACTTAACAAAAACACTGTTTGCACTTGCTGTGCTAGTACGTTAACAAGCACTGGGTTTGAACAACCAGGACAAAGCCGTTTATTCTATTATATATGCACACGCATACAGCTTAGTAAATTTAGCACTTGCTAAACTTATTAATGGAAAAAAGCCACAATTAATCCCAGAAATGAGGGAATCAATTTCATACTGGTAAAACAAATTAGCTTTTATACACACAAGCAACTNAAAAAAAAAAAAAAAAAAAAAAAAAAAAAAAGGCACAAGTCACAAAAATGTGAATAATATCCCATTTTCAAAGCTTCAAGAGAATAAACAATGAGAATGAGAAAATAACATGAATTTCAGATACAATGAGATTGCTGGATCTTGCCTGCCTATCTCTATCTAATCACTGTGCTACTATTTCTATCTGATCACTGTGCTACTACCTCAATCTGATCACAGTGCTACCATCTCTATCTGATCACTGTGCTACTATTTCAATCTGATCACTGTGCTACTATTTCAATCTGATCACTGTGCTACTATGTATTTCAATCTGATCACTGTGCTACTATCTCAATCTAATCACTGTGCTACTAAAATAGCCAAAGTCCCACCTGGACCATTTTTGAATAAGGATATCATGTTGTTTATTAAATAGATAAAATTAAAATGCATCAATATTTTGTTGCCAAAACTGCAGTTGCAAAGGGTAAACAGGGATTTTTTTCTGCTTTGCCATTAAAATGTTCCTGCTACATTATCTCAGAAGTGTGAAAAATAACTTGGGCCATTTGCGTAGAGCATGAAGATAGTGTTGTGAAAACCAAACAAAAGGTCCTAACTACACTGAACAGTGTCTTTATGACTAGTCAGACTTGTCAAAATGGAAAAAGCGAGCATCAGCATGGCATAATACTTATTTTCCATTGGGCTGCAGATCAGGCATTTTTGCTGTCTCATCTATACAGGAACACATAAATATCCATGATTTCTATACAAAATGTTTGAAATTTAATTCTAATACTTAAAATAATGCTTGTTTGTTTATCTTTTGGTGGGCACTTGCATATGCCACAGGTGCTAAGCTTAAATTTTCATTTGTATCCAATGACTTTGGCAAATTTATAGCAAAAATGAGGAAGTACAGAAAAAAACAGCCTCAAGTTAGAAAGGTTTCATTGTATGGAAGGTTAAGCTGATCTGATGATTTCATAAGCAATATCATCACAATGCCAGATTTACAAAAAAAACAACAACATTGTTTTGTAATAATGACTCAAAACACACTTTAAGCGCTCTGAAGCCTACCCCCATCCTCCTTTCCCACACCCCCATCCCCCAAAGAGTAACTAGCTCCCTGTTCTTCGGTTCTCCTTGGCACAGCTTAGTATAGATAAAGTGAATGATGCAGACTGTGTCAACTCAATGTTTGATCTTGCAGGGCTCATACTTTTAAAGCCAGGCTGAAAGAAAGGTCTTTTCAAGTTCAAAGGATTAAGAGGATGATAATGAAAACAGATAAGCACAACAAAGTTCCTGTTCTCTGAGGAGTATGGTACTGATCCTGTAAAAGGTAACATCATCTACAGTATTTGCACTTTTTGCCCATCAAAACCTACTGTTTGTCCAAGATGCTTTGTACGGTCAGTCTTTGAGCATATATATGAGAAATGATATTACCAAACTGGCCAGGAATGCAATGCTGGTTAGAGACAATGTACATGTGAACAAAGTAAAGTACTCAGTATTCGGAGATATTTTTGGCATTTTACACAAAACAAGCACATTATCTACGCTAACTGAATGTCTGACTCAAACACCCAAGACTGAAAGTTTATAACCGGGTACATCTTTGATCATCTGGATGTCTACAAATTCAAACATTTACTTGTAATATTCTGGCAGTCTGAGTGAAAACAAAACAGTCACACGAGATATGAAACTCAAATGATAATAAAAGAATTAATGCAACCATCATGAGGCCATAACCTCAAACCTTGAATATCTGACCACTGTAGAAATACGAACATATACAAAGCAATATTCCATACAGCATAATGCCTATCAGTAATAAACTTTGGTTGATTATTATGTTTACCATCAAAAAGCCAATAGCAATAAGTCATGGCTTATACACAGCTCATCAACAGTCTGAGCAGTAAACTGAAATAAGACTTCCTGACAACTTGAATGTGAGTAACTGACAATATAGAACAATCACTCGATACATCTCAAAATCTAGGAACATACATTAAGATCTCACAAACTCAGAATGGGAAAGGATCTGTTCATAATTCTGAGTTTGTGGGGCATTTCAATCTGTGTGTAAAATCTGACATAATAAATAAGGGAGTACTGTACTTAAGTATGGACTAGGTCATCAAAAGAAAATGTAGTTTTTTGAGTATATGCAGTTTAAAACCACAATGCTTGTTTGTTTGTGCCTAGAGAAGAATTGCTATATGAGGTGGAGTCCTCTTAAATTTTCTAATGCAATCTCTCAATTTGACGTTCTAATGTGCTTGATGTACTTTTCTCAAGAATTTTGATTATTTAGAGCAGGTGTGAAGATGCAATCCACATTGCCCTCTGAGGATAATCAATAAGGCTAGTCTTGACAGTTTGCAAACTCATTTTGCGGTAAAAGCAAGGCACCCACAAGGCACATATGAGTATTTCTTTGACATTTCTTCGTATTGTTGACAAGACAGTATGAGACAGATTTCAGGCCTTCACACATAGGATAGGCAGAATAGGGCAGCAGCCATTGGATCGTGATGGTAAAAACAGTGATTTCCCAAATCTATCACATGAAGACATATGCAGGTATGTCCCTGCCTGCAAATGGTTGACAAAGCAATCATGGATTGCTTTTAGGCATTCATATATGAGCCCACTGTGCAAGGCAATTCTGGATAGTTTTTAGGCTTTCACATATTAATCCACTGTGCAAGGCTTTCACATATGAGGTCACTGTCCAATGCTATCTTGGATAGTTTTGAGGCTTTCACATATCAGCCAATAGTATAAACAGAGTGCAGCTGCTGCCATTGCAAAGTAAATGCAGGTGTAGGTAACTGCAGGATCTACCTGGTAAAGGCACACGTGTTTGTAAATTTCTTCTGCATAACTGTTGGCAAGGCAGCACTAATAGTTTTCAGGCTTGCACACGTCAGTTTGTAGGGGAGGCAAGGGGTAGCTGTGGCCCTTGCAATGTGATAAGTACAAAGGCCTGTTTAATCTACCAGATGAAGGCCTGTATGTTTGCAAGTTACTTCTTGTTTCATAAATTTCTTCTGCCTACTTGTAGGGAAGGCAGCACTGATAGCTTTCAGGCTTGCACACATCAGCTTTAGGAGAGGCAGTGATAAATGCAAAGGCCTGTTTAATCTACCAGATGAAGACCTGTATGTTTGCAAGTTACTTCGTGTTTCATAAATTTCTTCTGCATACTTGTAGGCAAGGCAGCACTGATGGTTTACAGGCTTGCACACATCAGCTTGTAGGAGAGGCAGTGATAAATGCAAAGGCCTGTTTAATCTACCAGATGAAGACCTGTATGTTTGCAAGTTACTTCTTGTTTCATAAATTTCTTCTGCATACTTGTAGGCAAGGCAGCACTGATAGTTTTCAGGCTTGCACACATCAGCTTGTAGAAGAGGCAGTCGGGAGCTCTGGCCAATGCAATGTGATAATATGTGCAAAGGCCTGATGAATATATCATACAAAGGCATCTGTCAAAACTGTCAACAAGGCAGAACTGGAGAGTTTCCATACTCTCACACACCAGTTGGCTGATGAGGCAGAATGGAGTTGCGACCAACACATGGTGGGAGTGAGGTGTGGATCTGTGAATGAATCCATAATGTCAGCAATATCCACAATGAAACTGAATATCCTCCTTCTGGACGACATCAAGTGGACAATCCACACACACCACATGGTACCACTTCTCACAATAGTCACACATCACCTGTGCAAGGATAAAAAGACATATATATATATACATAATTATATTATTTAATCATGTGTACATTTATGTCATGTGTGGCATATGCTTACAATCAACTGAACTAAACTGTGTATGTGAAAATGGAAAGGGGCAAAACCTATTCAGCACCTAAGACACTTCCTGATGTCAAACTCAATTCATAGTAAAGAACTATGTATCTTTCTGTTGACATGTAAGGATGTATTCCACAATTCAGGTAAAAAGCAGTTACTGATACCATTTTGTCCAGCATTTAAAACCACTTCTGATGATATTAGCAAATTTACATAAGGCCAATAGACCTAGCTATAAAACATTTTAAGGAGAATTTGATTTCTTCATGCTAACAAAATTGTTGTATATGATCGCATTTCTCTCCAAACCACATGTTCCTGGAACACCACATTATGTGTGAACGTGAACAATTTGTACACAATTTGAAATCCACGTGAGGCCCAAATATACTTGTTTCAGAATTTTTGTAAGAGATTATTATTCTTTCTACATCTTAATATTAGCCAAACTATATCAGTAAAAACAGAGAGTGTGCTCCAACAGATACAGTGTCCACTGGTGCAATGGTGCACAATGTGAGAATGTTCCTATTGTGAACCTTTGAGTACGATTGGTTCCTTGCCTCTAACTTCTCACTATCGAGCTGTTCTTTGTATTATTTGTGCTACTGAATGGCACAGCTGATGGATGGACATAAACAGTAGTATCAGCACGAAATTCGGACGGTTCTTGTAAAATGATAACAAACCACGAGCTCATAATCACACCTGTTCTGTTCATTTCATTGTACTGCATGCTTGCAGTTAAAGTCACAAGAATGCATGCAATTTTTTTACCGGTGCCATGCAATAGCCCTACATGAAATCATGAATAAAATAAAATTACCCAGTCAACTTGTTTTCCCACTGGATTGAGACACTTCACAGCACTGCATTCATTGTCATAATACTGTACACCATCTGGTAGTTCCCACGAGTCACTTTCATCTTCCTCCTCCTCTTCAAACTCATCATCGTCATCATCATCCTCCTCTATGTTATCATCATCCTCTTCTGAAGTGGTGTCTGAGATCTGAGTCTTCCGTTTCCTCTTGGCTTTAGAGGGCTTGCCTGAAAAATCATGAATACCACTGCAATTATTCAGAACTTTGGATCATGCCATTTCCAGGGATTTCAACTGTTTGAGTTAGGTTTTAATGTTCCCTCTCTACACAGCCATGCTGACAGAAATGAGGCCTGAAGATCCTCCAGGTGAGCGCCTTTGAAACACTGTTAAAAGAGTTAAGAGGTCAGTGTGTTTGGGTTCCCACTAACATTCTACTTCATATCTTATTCTTCTAAAATCAGGCAATTCAACACCCAGTTCCTGTAATACTTACATAAGTAAAAAGTATCTCATTCTGTAAAAGCATGATGTCCCTGGAGATAATGCTTTCATAATGGTAAATACAGAGAACCTTGATATAAAGAACTCAAGGAATAAGTACACTTTGTTATTATGTATGAACTCCACATGCACAGATCCATCATTATTCCAGAAATTCATAACCAGGAAGACTTCAATAGTAAGTAAATCTCAATGACTAGAATACTTTTGACCATAGTTGATGCTGAGATTCCATCCAATGTTCATCTGCTCCATCAAGATGGATAAACTCACACACCATAATAACATTGATATGCATCACAAGATGTTACATGTGCTGAAGAGCAATAATTCTAAAGCACTTACCTTTCTTTGATGAAGACCTCTTTCCTTTCCCTTTGGCTGATGATGATGATGCTGGGGCATTCTTTGTGGCTGCCCTGTTCCCTCTCCGCGTAGTCCTCTTCTCCACAGAACCAGCAGTGCTATCCTTTGAGTTGCTTCGTGAGTCCTCCTTCAACACAGCCTTGGCTGACCTAGAAGATCTTGATGATGACTGTTTTGAAACTTTTCTCGTGCTGAGGGCGACATCCTCATCACTCATAGAATCTGATGCTGGTGATACTGGTAAAATAAATTTCCGATATTTACATTATAACTAAATAAATTCACATACTAAGTTCATTGCAACTTCAACAATTTTATGATCCACACTGGCAAATTTTCAGTATTATGAATGTGTACACTGAACACATAATTATTACAAGAACAGAAACCATCTGTTATGATTACAACTAGATTTCCGACTGTTAAACCAACAAAATCACTAAGGTAAGAGACTAAAAAGTTAATTTCCAATCTAAGTTAGTCTGAAGAAGGGAAAAAATGCTGGAGTTCAGTGTGCAAATTCAGGGGCCAAGTGTAATCCACATGTTAAATGAGCCAGCTGAAATTACGTAACATTTTCCATACTACTGAGCACTGATACACTTATTCAATACCAAAATGCTTCATTAAATTATTTATTTAATTAAAATAAGTTAAGATCAACTCAATTATGACTAAAATCAGGACAAACCATCTCTAAAAGGAATGCCAGAGAAACCGCAACCCTAATCTTAGGATGTCCAGCTGGGTCAAAACAACATCAAGGATGGAACCACACAGTATGGATAAACCACATGAGAATTTCTTTAAGCTCCCCAATACAGAGCATTTTTCTTATGAACCCACTCCTTGTAGATGGCAGCTTGAATTGATTAATAATGAGTCCTTAGTATGACTGAGGGGAAAGAATGTGTTAATAGTAGGGAGATGATTCTCAATCTCCTCACTGATCCTAAACAAAATCCCAGAGTAGGCTGTATTTTGTTACTGTTCAACATGCAAGAGTAAATTAGGCATTGTCTCTTTTAATTCTTATAGAGGAGGCATGAGACATGATAAGAGTAGATTTTGCTGATGTTTTACATGGTTCCCTATGCTAAGCCTGGTCAAAAGGTAAAGTATGAATCTTAAGCTTGCACCAGAACAGCGCCCTTGCTAAGGAAAAAAATTGTCTCCCACTTTGTTTTAACACCAACAATGCTTAAAAACAAGAAAAAGCTGCAAGACAGCTTTACAACACTTTTTGTTCAATAAAATGTCTTCAGTGACAGCCATATAATGAATCGCTTAACCTCAGCCTTAAGATAGGATCAAGTAAGTTGATGCAGACAAACTGCAAGGCAGAGCACTCACATTTTCTCTTCTGGGCCCCTGATCCATTGGGCAGACCAGAACGTTGTTTTGTTCCTCTTCCACCTAGAGAGTACAACATAATCAATACACATTTTATAAAACTGTTGGGTTAAAAAACACAAGGATATACAAAATTGGTGCTACAGATTAATACAATAGTTATATGACTTGTAACGCTATATTTAAATCTACACTTTGCCTTGTCACTCTACCATCTTAAATATAAAACCTAATCACTATATTAAATCATAAGCTCAGGGATGAAAAACCCAACACAATGACCTACAAAACTGTCAAAATATCATTTGTGATGAAATTTGTAATGGTTTTATAGCACCAGTTTTCAAAAGTATTACTATTCTCTTGATTTATTTTTCGCTTTTTAGACAGCAAAATTTTCATTACTTGATTTTGGCTCAGTAGAAGTATTTTGTGCTGGTCACTCATGGCTATTCATTTCAAAATTTCAGTAACACAGACACATTATCAGCCTAGCCTGCTCTACCAGACAATGTACCAAACTGTTCCTTCAGATTCAAAGAACAGAATTTGAGCACTCAGGGCTTCTACAGCATGTTGAATCAAAGAACTACAACTAATAAAATAACTCCTCCTGCCACAGTCCATTTCTTAGGAAGGACAACAGGATATTACCTGAAAAATTCCTAAATAATGAGCACTGTGAAGTGACTGAATATCAAAGCTACCCTTCCAAGCATCCCTTGAAAACACATATTGATTATGTGCATCACAAATAACCTACGTCACACTTAGGCCATGCTGTTATGAGATCAAGATCTATTTTGATATGTTAAAAAAACTGAAATGTGCCAGAATTTTCCTGCCAAAATTGCAGTCACAAGCAATACCATCTCTTATTCGCTTTGCCATAAAACTGTCTTCTCCATCTTGTCTCAGATGTGTGAAAAAGGTCTCCAGCCATTTTCATGGTACGGCAGTGATGATATTCTACTTTGATCATATTTCACAAGTCCACAGGCACATTCAGCACTGCGCTAAGTAATATATATACAGGTATATATAACCATAAGGAAATGGTGACATTCTTATACAGACAGTCCTCAGTTCTTCTTACATGGATTCACTTACCTGAAGACGTCACATCTTTGCCTTGGTGCTGAGTATTTGATTTGCTTGCCCCTGCAGGATTGAGAGAACTAGATAAGTCTTTCCTAAGATCCTTGGACAAATCTTGTATAGCTCCTGAATGTCTTGTAGATGATGATGATGATGATGATAATGATGATGATGATGGTGGTGGTGGTGATAATACTGACACTGTTTTCCCTTCAATGTTTCTTGATGTGGCAAGTGCTGATGATTTAGATTTAGATGAGGATGCTAATGATTTTGTATCCTTTTTGTTTGACGTGGTCTCGATATTTGATTTCCCAGCTCTTGTTCCTTTCCCACGAGATTTTGATGGCTGCGCTGAAGTTTCTGAGGGTAACCATGGCAGTGATGCCAAGGCTATTGTCTTTGACCTCGGCGTTGGCTGCTTGCTGGTGGACAGTTTTGGTGTGGCTGATGACGATACTGGAGTGATCTTGGCAGTTTGTGTTGAGCTAGATGATGCGACAGTTGATGAAGTTGATGGTTTGGACACAGGAGCTGATTTTGGTGACAACGTGGCATTGACCGACCCTGAAGACTGGACTGGTGTTGAAAGCTTGGATGGTGTTTTAGTTTTGGATGGTGCTGAAGACTGGAGTGGCACAGTGGTTCTTTGTGAAGCTGTTTGAGTACTTAATGTTGAAGATGCTGATGGTGCTGAGGACTTTGACAGAGATGCAGATGGTGCTGAAGACTTGGATGAAGATGCAGATGATACTGAGGATTTTGAGGGAGATGCTGATGGTGCTGCAGATTTTGATGGTGTTGATATTTTGGACACAGACATCGATTTTGGAGTTGGTGCAGATTTGCTGGGTGTCAGGCTTTTCACAGAATTTGGATATTCTTTACGTTCAGCAGGGGTCTTGAATGTTCTTTCCCACATACCTTCAATATCTGAGAGATCTGATGATGACGGGGAGCTTGGCGATGACAAGGAATCTGAAATAAAACTGGAAATTCAGCTGACACCCAACAGCTTTGGAAATTAAATAGATATCCTATGGCTTCAAATATTAAGTACATCACTCTTCAGCATTGGACATAAAGTAGATGAGATACTACAGCACTAGAAAATATGTTGAGGAGATATTACAGTACCGATGATAAACAGAGATCCTACAGCATTGAGTATAAAGCAGAGATCATACATAAAGTGGATCCCACATAAAGTGGTGATAATAAAGTGGATCCTACATAAAGTGGTGATCCTACATAAAGTGGTGATCCTACATAAAGTGGTGATCCTACATAAAGCGGATCCTACAAAAAGTGATGATAAAGTGAATCCTGCATAAAGTGGTGATCCTACGTACATAAAGTGGATCCTACATAAAGTGGATTCTACAGTAAGTTGAGATCCTACATAAAGTGGATCCTTCAGCAATGAATATAAAGTGCAAATCCTACAACACATATTGCCACAGAGTAGCGCTGTCCGGGCAAAATTGATAGGAAAATTCTACTAAAAAACGTTAACAGTAACCATGAGGGCAGAATATAGCCGTAATCATGCTGACACGCCGTAAAACACAAACTCACTTACTCACTCACTCACTTGGGCCCATTATGAAACAGGGTACTAGATCATTTAAGAGTTTAGGGTCCTGGTTGACATGTTAAATAACATACACTGTCACTGTGCTTTGAAAATGATCTGACCTGGGCCAGTTTTGAATAAAGGTACCTTATTATTTAAAGGGTCTTGGGTAATTATTTGCTTTACTGCCTAAGAAATCCATATTATTTTTCCAGAAACTTTAAGTCACGCAAATTTTTCCTTCACTTGACAGTTTCTGATAAATGACTTCGGGAATGTCGGGATTTTCACCCTGCATGCACCCATTTGGTTGTGCTGCATGATGTAAAAAAGCGAGACAGGCTAGCATACCACTGGCCCTGACAGTGTGTGCACGTGTTGTCACCAATCTTCTGTGACCTTTTCTCGCATTATTATATTGCGCAGCACGAGAAATGGCAGTGTACAGAGGGTGAACATTTTGACATTCCAACGGTGTTTTCTCAGAAATGGTCAGGCAGAAAAATGATGTACATGGTTTAAAATTTTTGAAAAATGTGTTTTTTTGAAGCTGTGAAACAAATATCCATGCCTGTCCCTTTAAGATATTAGGGTCCATGTTGACAGGTTAAAAAAAAAAAGTATATTGCACCAATATTTCCCCACTAAAACTGCAGTTTGAAAATACACACTAACTCTTTTTGCCTTTGCCATCACAATGTACCTCATGCATTCTCTCAGAAGTGTGAAATATGTCTACGGCCATTTCTCTAGCACAGTGACGTAATGGTATGGATCTGTCATCAACACTTTCTCTGCTGGAAATTACTGCTTAATTGCTGAAGCAAGAAGTCTCAACTTCCTATTAATCTGCACTAACTTGATGCAGGAACAGATACAAGTCAAACAAAAAAAAACAAGCATTACAGTTTGTGAAAGTTCTCATATGCAATTGTTACGTCAAACAATTTTGCAGTAACAAATACTGTGAAAGAATCTTATATATGGTTTACCAGAGCCAGTGAATATTACGGAATTAAACCACATAATTATTATTTCATATCACTTTCCTTTTCACAGACAAATTATTTGAAATTCGTCCAGCAACAATCTAACAACTATTGAATACCCTCCTTCTTGTGTTACCAACATTAAAAAAAAACGACCCCAAAAGGTATATACTGAGTCTACAGAAATGCATACTGAAACCACTCTTACTGATTTTACTTCTACTAATTTTATCTAAGTTTGAAACTCAGTAACCATTGTTTCAGTAGCATCCCTTCCTCAGGCTCATCTACTCAGACAGTTGTCTCAATTACCAACTACAACATATTTACCTTGTCGTCCACTTCTGACCAACTGCTTTTTATCAGCACCTGTTGACAACTGCGGGGCTGCAGCAGCCGATGATTTTGATGATGACAATGAAGACAATGAAGTGGTCGGTGATGATGGTTCAGCATTTTTCCTGGGAAAACATTGGAAAGATAGAAAAAAAAAAGCCCTACTTTAGAGTGACTGAAACACCTGATTGTCAGAAACTGTATCCGTAACAGCTGTGGGACAAAAGTGTCTCGTGTGTCTAGAGGTGAGGAAAATTAAAAAAAAAACTTAGATCAAGAGAAAGAAGAGAATGCATCTAATACAAAAATCTTCAGGCAGAATTTGTGCTAGCTTTTGAGAAATAAGTTTGTACTAAGTAGAACAAGAGGTCTAAACTGGCATAACAAAAACAAAACTGGGGACCAAATCAGAAGGAAAGGTGTCAGTCTTTGAAAGTACATTGTGAAAAAAAGTTGGAAGCTTTACTTCCCTTTTTCTTCTCACAATAAAAATAAGGTAATGGTACGACTTTGGCCTCCATGGGAAAAAAAACAACCAAAAACCACTGACAAACTACATAGACTTTGGCCTTTAAACTAAAATAGCTATAGAAGACAATGCAGGACCTGTACTGTATCAGGGGCCAGAACACATCAGCTTCGTCTTTATTTTTCCTTCACCTGAATTTTAATGGTTGCCTCCCTTGACGTGCAAATGCGCTTTCAAATATTTCAACATGCACATTTTAACGACAACACGGCACACATTCTTAATTTCGCAGTCCACAGCGCCAAATCATCCGACTTCTTTTTTTTCCCCTTCCTCATGGGTCGATGGATCAATGACATCGCTGCACGTGGGGCGGCGCAACGCTGTACAACAGTTTTATGTATAGCAATGCTTGTCCTTTTCTTTGTCCCAACACGGCAATCCCATTCTCCGACGTCTCTTTTGTGAGCCATGATTAGATTCATCAACAATGAGCTGACGGTGATTCATTCATGTTCATTTTTGTCTTTATGTAGCCATTACTGACAGCGATTCTAGTGGTTTATTCATATTTCGATGGTAGTTTTTTTTTGTTATTTGCTTCTTCGCGGTGGCTGCTGCGGGGAAGAGAGATAATTGCTAGAAATTTGGAATCTCTTGCGGTACACCGGAAGTGGAAGCTCGGCAAAATGGTGGTCACCATCTGCGGTTTCAAATTTGTTCGCAGAACATTTTATCACCAGCCTTGTGTCAGAGAAGGATGTTGAAAGAATCAACTGTGGTATGTATGCTAATAGATGAGAAAGAGTTATAAATATAGTAAACACTATACTCGCAGGTTTTTGCACTCTTGTAGGTGCTCCAGCATCAGTCGCAGCCATCTCAGCTTGTTTAGAGACTCATCCTTCCGTTGATTAGAATCTCTGAGGGACCGCCCCCTTTCGTTCACCCGCGGGGAACAAACTACAACGTAACCCAGCGCGGGGGAGGGGGGGCAGTCTGGCCGTGCGGTTTGTGAGTCATCCTCAGAAACTGAAGACTTTCAAGTTTAAGGTTTATGTGTTTAACTCGCGAGCTGGGCAGTTTACATTTTAGCGTCCTTGGGAAAGATACTTCACTTCCATTTCTTCATTCGACTCAGGTGTAAATGAGAGTACCTGGCTTTAGAGCCGGGGAGANTGGGGGGGGGGGGGGGGAATCAGGGCGCTGCACCGCTGGCGACTAGCAATGACTTTGTTACGTATTTCATTTGTTATATAATGTATTTACATGCCTTTTGTATGATGTGTAATGTTATATGTGTTTATATCATGAATGAGATGTATAACATTGTATGACATTGTAAAACAGTTTCCCTACGGGATAAATAAAGTCATACTTTCATTTTCATTTTCAAAGTGGCTCTTGTGTTATGGCGATCACTGCTCGTTCCTCAGGAAAGCGTTCGTCTTATTCAGCTCTGTGTGTGTGTGTGTGTGTGTGTGTGTGTGTGTGTGTGTGTGTGTGTGTGTGTGTG
>JAWQUT010000026.1:1378943-1396147 GCA_033807755.1 Ellobium chinense | reverse complement strand
AAAAAAAAAAAAAAAAGGAAAACCCTGCATCCAATCGGATTCGAACCTCAGAACACTACCGGTACGCACCAAGAGGCAAGCGCTAACCTCTCGGCCATAGTGTCGGCTGAGGGAGTGAGAGATGAGGTATCTACGAACTTGATTTCGTTAAACCATCCCCTGTTCCTCCGCTGCCCATTTCCGTATATTATTTTCTATTTAATTACAGTTTGTTTTTTATTTACTTTTTTAGGACCATCTTCACGGAAGTGAAGCACTTAATTTTTTAAGAGATTTATGATATGTTGTTAAACATGAGGTTCCCATGTTGTGACATGGGCGACCCTATCTCAAGGCTGGGTCATTGTGACAATTTCATTTAGAAAGAATACCATTCATAAACAATTTAGCTTAGTTTCTATTAATAGACTCTTCTGGTTGATTCAAAATGAACATGTTAGTAGACCATAATGCTGTTAGAATATTAGATTCATTATTTATTATTCAATGTCAAAAGCATTGATTATGCTACCAACCAAATTCTCTCGTCTCGTTTGCGCACTTCACGCTAATTCTTTTCTTATCCTTTTCATTCACTTCCACTAATTACAGTTTTAATGTCCTCCTACTGTGTTCACTCACTATACACACATGCATCCTTCCGGTTTCCCCTCTCCCTCTTCCCTCTCCCCACGTATCCAAGAAAAAAAGAAATCTCTGTCAGAAACGTATATCAGACACTTGACTAATTTTCTCAGTAAATCTCAGACGTTGAGGTTTGCGACCAGTGGCCATATGCACACACAATCCTTACGTTAGTTACTGCACTGCGTTAACTACATTGAACACTACGTATGTTTTGGGAGTTACTCGTGGTTATCGCATTGTGTTAACTGATGTACCGATCATGCATATGGCCACGGAGCTAGAGTTCTAGATTACATGAACAAGTAAAGTAGAATAACCAATTATGGTTGCATATAACATGAGCCGATGCAAAGCTGCGCTGTGATTGCATAACATTAGCCGATCAAGTCGCAAAGCTGCGGTTGCATCATATGGGCCGATCAAGTCGCAAAGTTTGTAAACCCCTATCCCATGGCAGGCAATGTATATTATGCCACTATGCCTACGCACTATAACTAACTCAGCCTTAAACCGTACTTCATCATCAGTTTAAGACTACATTTTGTTTTCCTTTCTGACGCTCCACAACCACTTAAGATTACAAGTAAAAGCTTGAAGGACGGAAGTAATTTAGTTACACTAAGTTACAGTTCCTGGCATACATTGCGGAATCTTTAAGGGGCTATAAAGCAGTGAAGATTGTATGGGACACTCACTGCAATTTGTTTATGCTCTTGTTCATTCTTAAGTATCTTGTTACCTTGTTTGGTTGCGCACATGCCATGCTGACACGAGCATAATACAGTGGCTTGAATCTTGAAGAATCTTAAAACTTCACGATAAAGTATTCTTTTCACCCCACTTTTTTTCTCGCTCTCCCNNNCCCCCCCCCCCCCCCGCAAGGAAAAAAAATCCCAAGAAGCCATTAAACCCAAATTTCGTTTTATTTATTTTCAAAGACATTTTACTCTTTCAGCTTTCTGCTTTGCAACGTTTAATGTATAATACATGTATACTGTGTAACGGTATACAGAAATTCACTAATTAAACAAACTGTGTAAGACAAGAAAAGAATGCGTATTTTCTAAAACCAAAACAGTGGTGAAATCCAATCTTGAATTTGTAAAAAAAAAAAAAAATGGTGCAGGCAGTGTTTACCAATGGCTTCACTGCAATTTTACGACTTTATCGATATCCCAATTCTCCCAAGACGCAAATCTCGCTTCATCACGGCATTTTGTCCGAGACCGATATCTTGTGCATAAAATTAAGAAACAAACGCGACCGTTTAGCTGTAGCCTTTGTTAAATCGTATCTTTTGTCTCGGCTTCCAGCGGAACTGCGATTTGACGGGGACGACGGCAGTAAAGACCGTCCTTAATGATTCAGTCAGGCTCACTTCCGGTTTACGCAAAACAGTAGTGTGATTGCGTCATCAAAATTCAGCTTTGTAAAGTAAAAGATGCATTGGCCAATCATAGTCCTCTCACAATGGGAAAGCGGAAGTAATGATTGATCGAGTTGTAGTTGCGATGCCCGGACAATCTTCCACGCACAATAAGTGAAGGTGATCCACTGCAACAGGCCTCATATGAAAGCAATACAGCGCATAGTGATATCCAGGGTAGGACGTGTTTGGCTGAATCCTCTACTTTTCTTTCGTGGTGTGTTCTCATCAATCTCAGCTCAAAGACCAGGAAATTGCTCTTCACTGTTATTTAAAGCGTGGCACTGGTTGCCATGTTCGGCTAATGCCATAACCCTTTGCAGAATTCTTGAAAAACAAAACAAAACAAAACAAAGACAGAACAAGCCTCATTTTATCTCCTCCTTTTCGAACGCTCAGACACTTTCAATGGCTTTCATACAGTCCAGTGTCATTCAGTCAATGAATCCATGGAGCAAGGTAGAGGAGGATGGTGTGTTACAACTGAGTAGTAATGCTCACACAGTGCAAGGCTGGTCTCTTACCACCAGACCCTAAAGGGTGCAGGAGCCTCATTTGTAAAAAGAAAAATAATAAATTGACTATCAGAGTCAATAGCAGCAGTACAGTGTATTCTTAAGACGGCACCCAAAGCCCCTAGTTTCAACCCTCACCCCCCCCCCTCCAACAAAAACAAGAGCGCGAATATATACCATTCTTCTTGCACTCTGAAATCCGATCTCCAACCCTGACCTCAAATTTATGTCTCCTCACCTCCAGTGACCTGTGGCAGTATGCATTATTGCATCACTCTTTCTTCAGTTGCGGTAACCACGGGAAACCCCAAAAACATTAGTCGTATTCATTGTGGTTAACACAATACATTAATCAACGAATGGATTATGCATCCGGCCACTGGAAAAATGAGTGGATCTAGGCAAAGGAAATGAAAGTAAAACACTTCTCTTGCAATGTTTCGTTTTCCTAAGTAACACAACACGACCAGCAAACGCGTTGTAGGTGAGTGTGTTAAATACAATATTCCTCCCTGCATAGGTGGCGCCTGACAGGTAATTAAGATCTTGTGGTTTTATGCGAATGCATGCATGCAGCCAACTGCAGCTGACAATAAACCGCCAAAATCAATGCCTGCAGTCAATGGCAAACGCGTTGTAAGTAACTGTGCCAAACACAATATGCCTGCATAAGTGGCTCTTCACAGGCCATTATGATCTTGTGGTTTGTGCAAAGTCATGCATGCAGCCAACTGCAGCTAACAACAAACCGCCAAAAACAATGTCAGCAGTCAACAGGTTCACTGGCTCACAAGGTGCATGTGTAATACGCAATTCTAACATACGCTAACAACCAGCAGGAGGTCTTCGTCGGTCTAGACTGAGCATGCGTTTTGCATCTTAGCCGTTCTGGTTGTCTGTTCGGCTGGGGCAGCGTCGCTTGTGACTGTAGAGACCAATGCGTGAGTAAAGGCTTTGTTGCAGTGGTAACATTTGTATGTGGTCTCTTAAGTCTCTAATATGTTGACATTGCTGTGTTCCTTCACTCGCGTCCGTTTGTCTGCTGCTGCGTTCGCCAGCTTTTCCTCACCTGACTTAAGGTGTTGTGTCAGGGTACTTCTCCAATTTGCACGGTCAGCTGCAAGGCCCTCACAGGACTTGATGTCTCTCTCCACGACATTCTTGTATCGCAGCTGGGGTCGGTCAGTGGATCTTCTTCTAGATGCCTGATCTCCTTAGAAGATGTCTTACAACTGTAGTTGTAATATTTGAGTAGCGATGACACACTGTTCTCTCCAGACCGCATGATCGCGTGATTCGACCCTGAACATTTCAAAATCCCCACTGAGAGACACAATGAACGCGCGCTGATCTCCCTTCTTTCCAGCATTCTAAAAGTTTGCATTTCTAAAGTCCCTCTAAAAGTTAACAACTCCTCTACCCTCAAATTTATGACAGAGTCGGTGTATGTGTGTGTGTGTGTGTGTGTGTGTGTGTGTGTGTGTGTGTGTGTGTGTGTGTGAAAGAGCGAGAGGAGTAAGACTCATTATATGGCTCACGAACGCCATAGAACTGCGTTCAGCAGCAGTACAAAAAATGCAAGACCAAATCGTCATTACAGCGTGGAGAAAGGGGGGAGGGGGAAGAAGATGCCTTCCCCATGTGATTTATATGATGTGGGGAAAACACTGGATGACTAGACTTCCTCATACATGCAGCCCTATTGCAGCTGGCGGCACCCTGAAAAGAGGCCAGATCTAGGCACAATTCCTTTACAAAACTCGGTATGTGGGCTCTAAATATTTTTGAAATAAAGGGAAATGACATCAAGGACTTGCTCATCTCACATATATATTTTTTTTTACTATTAAAGGACGTCAATTTGACAGAGTGCAGATTTAGGGCTCATTTAGGTTTTGAATAAATTAACATTGAAATGCATGTTTAAATGCACCACAAACTCATTTGTCAACGTAAGTGCATTAACTGAGTTTTGGAAAAACACTCCTCATATATCTTTGTAAATAATCACAAGCTCAGATCTGCACCATCAAATACACCGCCAAAAATCTCCACAACGCAGTTTAAAAATTCGCAAAAGGCGCATTACCATTTGTACGTAGTTCTGTTTTTTTGTGTGCTTGACTCTCTCTCTCTCTCTCCCTCTCTCTCTCTCTCTAACCTCTGACTCTGTCTCTCTGTCTTAACGGGACATCAACGAGAGCCACTCTGTTTGTAGCTCTCCTCACGTTAACTACACGTTAACGTGACTACACCGTCACGTTAACCACTGTGTTTGCAGCCTAATCTGATCGCGATTTAGATGTACAAGTTCAAAGACAGCAACTAAAATCTGTACTGATCACTCCTCATTATAAGGCTAATGAGTGGCATGGAGCTGCGTTCAGAAGCAATAGCAGTGCAAAAAACCGCGAGACCAAAATAACTGTCATTATAACATGAATAGCTGTAACAGATATACATGTATAAAAGTGACGGAGCTATACAGATACAGTTTCAGTTTTAGTTTGGTTTATTCTAGGCCTATGTCAAAACTGAAGATAGATACATCTGAATAACATTAACAAAACTATTCATTTGCACCTTATTTCGTACCAGGGTACTTCTCCAATTTGCAGGGTCAGCTGCAAGGCCCTCGCACATCAGACTTTCCATTACTACAATGTTGTGCCATCCTCGTTCACGACTTGACTGCCATTCACTTCTATTCTCACACAGCACAGATCCTACCTGCTCTCTCTTTCTTCTTTTCTTTCTCTTTCTCTTTACAGGCTATTTGTCCGTACACGCTTTTCATGCCTCCTAATCATTTAAACTGCATATCAGTTCATGATACAGGCATTCACCAGAAGAGGTTTATAATGCTAATCTCTAGTGATTGTGTAAATTTTGTGACACACATATGTGCAAATGTATTAATTTCGTTTTGCCTCATACATTTCATAAAGGCTATTAATTTTTGCATGCTTGGTATAACAGTGATTCTTTTGGGGGAGAAGCTTATTTCTAAGGCTAGTGAATCTAGGTCATTCAAGCAAAACATGCAGATAATGTAATGTGATATGCCCGCCTCTACTTTTGGAACGGGCAGGTGGGAATTCTCCTAAATTAGTTAAATTAGAAGATTGGGCAACCGCTGTAGGGGGACGATAAATACCGCCAAAAACCGACCGGCTAACCACATCCCAGTCTTAGGTCCAAGCTTAGTCCGAACCTCGTTTTGTAACACGACGTCTAGTTCTAAACCTTTGTGGAAAAATACTGTGCCCGGTCAGGAACAGAACATATACCATCCGAGATCAAAGAGGGGACTAAAGACGGTTTAGAACTTCCCAACAATGCGGGATAGGGTATTTTCAATTTCATCATTTGACAGCTTGCGCATTAACGATGGGATCTCTTACCACTGTAAGAATTACATTAGTGGATTGGGGCTGAATGCACCCTAAGTAGTATTCATCGTGCAAAGTTAATGTAGTTTTTTTCGATGGTAAGAGATCCCATCGTTAATGCGCTAGTTCTCCATTACCTCCTATGTGGAGGTCTGTTCCTCTAGTGTTAACACATGCTGCATTCAAGTATCGTATGTCGAATTGAAAAATATTTAGAAACAGCTGACTCTACAATCATCATTTTTTCGTAAATACTACAGAAGCTATATTCGCAACCTGTGACATATTAGTGACTAATTACTTCAAAACTGCTACGAGTGGATGTGCATAAGGTATTTTATCATAACTCGCCGCGGTTATATACTGTAGATCTGCATGTACTTTCATTTCCTCGTGTTCTAAACGCCTTGCGGTTGCTCCCAACTCCACTCTTTACTACAGGACTTTCTTTTTCTTCGGGGAGACTTGGTCGTGCGAATAAAAGAAAATCCTTTCTCTCGATCCTATATCACATTTTTCTCCGCTGCGATGACTCGATGACGGCTCTGCTTGAAATAATGATGACTCAACAAACAAACCGCCCTTGGTATTATGTGGGGGAGAGGATGGCGGTTCGGGTGGGGTGAGGGGGGTCACTCTCTCTGTACATGAAAGAATCGACATTCCTTGTGAATCTCCTCTTCCCTCTTCCCCACTGCTAGCGATAAGGGCGGGTGGGGCCATTCAATCATCCATTCCTTAAGCAACGACATATATAAAGTCAGTGAGATATGAACTTGCATTCTCGCCCAACATGCACCAGCCTTTTTTTAATCTTTCCTTGGTACCACGGGTATTCCCGATGATGCAAAGGCTTGTTTAAACGGCCCTTTATCATAATACGGGTATCCCCGATGACGTAATGGCTTATCTACGCTCTTACGTGTAATTCAAAAGCTATTACGTGTAGCAGTCATTTTTTTCCCCTTAAGTACCCCCAAAGAAAGCAAACTAATCCGAGTGCTTATGAAACGACTGCCCATAAAAATGCACTGGCACACAAACGTGGAACTGCTGCTTCTCTGCGGAAATGTTATCATATACGCTGAGGAATATTTAATGCCGCTTAATAATACAATCTATCTATCTATCTATCTATCTATCTATCTATCTATCTATCTATCTATCTATCTCTCTCTCTCTCTCTCTCTCTCTCTCTCTCTATCTCTATCTATCTATCTGTATATGAATACGCTTTTTTAAAGTCTGGACGCTTCTAAATGCTGCATCAGCATGTCTTCATCTTGCAAGTTCATACAGTATGACATGTTGTGTTAAGTGGAGAGGCTTTAGAGTATTTGCTACGTAAGCCTCAAGGCTTATGTAAAATTGTTCAGATGGCGACGATCCAGCAATATCAAATGGAATTTCAGTGTCCTTGCTCTTTGTTATCTCCAAGTTTTTATTTTGGAAAGGGGGAGAGGGAGTGTCCTCCTCGGCAACGCATTCTAGTGGGTCATCAGAAACACTTTGGAAACGGTGTTCTTTTGCATGAATAACGAAATCTGCGTGATAAGCAGTTCTGTATCCTATGGTAGACACGGAAGGTTTGTAGTAATATAGCCATCTTCACTTAATGGCGATTCCGCTTAATATCCATTTCCCATTATCGATCGCAATATTTTTCAGATGATACAATACTGTATACATAAACTTCACCTGAAAGTGAAATCACTTTTTAATCCTTACTTTTCCATTCCCACGGGCTGCGATTCAGCTATTGGGTATAAAAATTCAGTGTGCACCTTTGATATTCGTAGGGGAGAACAATGAACGTGAACTTCGAGAAAGTCGGCGCATTCTGGTGCAAACTACAGCTGATTTAACAAAAAAAAAAAACCCCAATTCGCCGACATATCCTCGTTATGTTTTAAATAAACATATATAACCACACATGTACTACAGATCTGGCACGTAATAAGCCTACAGAAACATTTCACAATAGCGCCCCCACTACTTGCTTAGGCTGACTGTTATTCTACTTCATATTTTTGTCACTGGAGACATTTGTGATATGAAAAAAAAAAATAGCGACGATTTCGGTGGATATAATATGATATTATTATCACTATTATTATTATTATTATCATTATTATTATTACTCAGCTGAATTTCAGTCTGGCAGAAGAGCTGAGTGGAAAGGTGCTGAAGACAGTTCTCATCTAAGATTCATACACAAGTTCCAGCAGCCTTTAGATGAACCAATGGTGGTCATCTATAATACAGAAGTGGGCAAAACACATGTCGTCCGTGTTATCGTATATAGTCGTATTCCACAAATTAGGGAAAAAGTAAGCAAAATTTGGTGTCCTTTTGTCCAGCATTTTAGAACAGTTCCATCAAAGTATCTGACAGTGGTGGACCAATACCTAAATTTTAAAACATCGCGATACTCTGCCTTCGAGATTTAAGTATTAAAATTATCAATTCTATTTCGATTCTGATACTTAGTATCGATTAGGCATTTCGATAGGTTTTATACCGTTAGCTGGATTGGCACTGAGAACCGGAATAGAATCGAGTTTAATTTCGGTGCTTGTGATACCGTTTTGATACCGTGACATTGTAACAGGTTCTTTGGTAAAGCAACATAAAAACTGTTACTGTGGATCGCATGGGGGTTAACATTTCATTAAATGCTTATCATACTAGAACTAGATCACCGTAGCCGGGCAGGTAAGGCTAGGCAAGGCATGACAGAAGACAAAATTAAAGACACGAAAGATGATGTGGGGGNGGGGGGGGGGGGGGGAGGAAGAGGATCCTGTCTGCTTCAGACAAACAGTCCCCGTTTACATCGAAAGTATCGAAATGTGCTGGAACTTCAAAATATGAATTTTGATATTAAATAAAAGTTTCTAAGCATAAAAAATATCGATATTCAGAAACGATACTGCCAACGATACTAGAGTTCCATTTCATGCACGGGTTCAGAATTGTAAAGACGTAACTGTTTATAAGGAATTCGGTCTCTCCATGCCAGTAAAAAGGGTGCACATTATCCCGTTTTCCCCCCCTGCTTCGTTCATATTATAAACGTCTATCAATGATCTGCATAAACGTTCTTTTATTATTGTAATGCATGAACGTTTTTATTATTGTAACGTTCTCTTAATATTGAAATGGTACACAGTAGACTGTATACATTAATTTATCGGTGAAGGCTGCGTCTGTAGCCCAGTAATCTCTAGACGCCATAGTGCACAATACTAGAATAAAGCATCTTCTGTGCACAGTGCTGGAATAATGCATCTTCTGAGCACTGTACTGAAATAACGCATCTTCTGTGCACAGTACTGAATAATGCATCTTCTATGCAGAGTACTGAACAATGAATCTTCTGTGCACAGTACTGAAATAATGCATCTTCTGTGCACAGTACTGGAATAATGCATCTTCTATGCACAGTACTGGAATAATGCATCTTCTGTGCACAGTACTGAAATAATGCATCTTCTGTGCACAGTACTGGAATAATGCATCTTCTATGCACAGTACTAGAGTAATGCATCTTCTATGCACAGTACTAGAGTAATGCATCTTCTATGCACAATACTGGAATAATGCGTCTTCTATACACAGTACTGGAATAATGCATCGTCTATGCGTATGAAGACTGAGGCAGCAACGTTAGCACTGAGGTGGCTACAAACACAATAAAGCCAGGATGCAATAATTTATTGTTACGGACTCTCACAACATTATGATTTAAAAGACCTATCAGTAATGGTTGCGTCTGAGCCCAATGGTTTCTAAACATCCCTCGTGCACACTTGGATACTGACTGCTAATATGTGTAGCAGCTTCCTTACTAATTCCTCTATGAGCATGGAGATTTAGGCAGCAACGCAAGCACTAAGGTAGCTGCAAACAGGCAAGATCGGCCTGCAGGACTCTCAACATAATGTTTCGGAAGAAATGAGAGGGGTGTGTGTGGAGTTCTCCGGGGCCGTAAGTAGAGCCTAGACGTTAGTCAGACAAAGTGGAATTTCCTGTGTTACATAAGAAGTGGGCGCTCGACGACAATGGCGGCTTTCACGTATGATTTCATTTTCGTTTAGTGGAACGTTTATTTTTCATTAACGACCTTTTGACGGAAGAGGACATAGCTGGGAGCAAAGATGTATGTATGCTAAAAACACAATTATCGCAGGTCAGCGCACACCTTTCCAGCTCTTGCGCACCAATAGTAGCCTTTTTTAGTGTGCGTAGAGACTCCCACTAAGTTGCTTGAAATTTCATTTCTGTCGCCCACAGAATGAAAGGACCGCCTCTGTCGCCATTGCAGTCTCTGCATGGATCCCGCAAAGGATCAGTCACGCGTAATCCTGGATTGGCATCATGCTGAGTGAGTTGACAGCATTAGGAACTCAATATTATTTTATGTGTATGAATTTTCCCACCGGGGCACTACGGGGTGGTGGAAAATGAACGACTAGACAGAATGGCTGAGAAGCAGAGATGAGCCACCCGCTTAGATTAGACACGAAAGATGTCATGAAGCTCATCAAGGTGTTGCAGGAGGATGGCGAAGTCAGTGAACGGGTAAGATCACTTCAGAAGAAAATATGAAGGGCATTAACGAGTTCGAAGACAGGAAATGAGACACGACTTGCAAACCGGTGGCCGCACGCATAATCCATACGTTAATTAACGTATTGTGTTAACTACAGTGAACACTACTAATGTTTTGGGAGTTTCCGGTGGTTACCGCATTGCGGATGGATTATGGATTATGCACACGGCCACAGGAACAGTACATCGTTGGGACTATCTGTATCTAGACATTCCACTGGCTGCTTGATAGGCGGGCAGATCACTTAGGAGAATGCTCCGACTGCTGTGAAGCCGATCTTCATAATACCAAGTATTGATGAGACATTCCTTCAAATGCTGAAGATAACACAATACAGAACCCGGGAAATGAAACCCAGCAGATACCTGTATCTCCATTCTTAAGCATCTACCATGTTAAACCCACTTTTACAGACAATGTAGGAAACAGTAGGACCTCAAGATCTCAATGCTTATGCGCCTCTCCCCCCCCCCCCCNAAAAAAAAAAACCCAACAAAAAACGCGTACTCTTTAGTGCCGAGTCCTCTGTTATATCAGAGCCTATTCACAAACTCGAGACTCACAAACTGGAGAAGATGTACTGGTCCTCAATTCATGCGGATTCTACTACTACTAAAGATGTGAGCCGGCAATCTGAGACATGAATACCTAGAAACCGTCTATAGAACCACGGCCACAACAACAACAAAAATGGTCTCAGTGCTGGCGTTCCCAGTATGGACTGTGAAGTAACCAAGTAACCATCTATTCAATAGGGCCTCCTCCATGAAGAAAAGAAGATAATTATCCACTCGACTCCATCTAAACGCGATGCTCACTTAATTGCAACATTTGAAGAGCTTGATAACAGTGCAGGACAAACGGCGCCATATAATCACACCNATGATCTGTATGAAGTATGCATGGATAATAATATCGAGTGGGTGTATTATACATTTTTAAGCCTGAATAATTTGGAAAGGACTATATTTGTTTTAGATTCAAATTCATTCTCGACTTTTAGCAGTATAATTGATAACTTAGGGAAGAAATTTTTACGAAACTGCAGTTCGATACGATTTTAAAGTAACGTGATACAGATTTACGCAATGTTTCTTAGTATATAGCATTGTTCTATTCCATGTGTGTACAAGACGCAGACAGGTTACCCCGGCCTGCCTGCCCCCGTTGTAAAGGGGTAGTTCTTGAATAAAATTATTATTATTATTATTATTATTGGTCATCAAAACGGGAGTCGAGGGTATCAACAATGCCGTGATTCAGTGACCCCTTTTCACTACATGTATCCTCTTTTCAGTAACTTGAACTGTGACGAGCCGTAAACCGCTGATGTCGCTCTGCCCTGCCTTTGTCCCATGTTAACAGTTAGTTGGCTTGGTGCTTCACTCAGGACAGCACAGGGATTGTAAGGAATTTGAACACTGTCGCTGTCAACTGCTCCGGTAACTCTAGGAATCATTCGTCTGCTTCGAAGGGCATCGCAATATTATAGGTTTAAAACACACACACACACACACACACACACACACACACACACACACACACACACACGCACGCACGCACGCACACACACACACACACACACATATATACGTATACATAATATATGTGTGTATATATAGATACACAGATAATACCCTGAAACAAAAATGTCGCACTTCTGAAGTATTCTGTAAATCTTAATTTAGTAGAAAGGTGAAACTGGTCTTAAAATTACGAACAGGAGTGCCCAATTTTATGAGAAAGCGCGCCGCAAATCTCCTATCTACGATAGACAGGAATGGCAAAAACAACAGCTGGGACGTCATTCACTACTCGTTAAGCGGTGTAGTTTAGTTCACTATCGTCACGAATTCCAAGGAATCAATAGCTCAGTAGTTAAAACACTGGGTTTGGGAACCCAGGGTCCGGTACTCAAACCCCATCTAGGGTGCCTTTTTTTTAAAATTTCTCTTTCTCACTCAGAAAAAAATAGTCAACCTGAAGTATGTTCAGTGTTATCCGCGTGCTTTCTCTTATTCCGATTTCACTAAATCGAGGAATGGAGACCTAATACACTGTTCCCTCCCCCTCCATCCCCCCGCTCCCCGGGAAAATGCAGTCGCAAATTACCCCAAATTTCTGCATTTTTGAGGCTTGGTTGTAATCTTGCAAATGTTCGCAAATTTAGTTATTTTCTACAAATCTGATGCAAATTTTGCCGATTTGGACACAAAAAGCCCGTTTCATATCACAATTGCAATATTGCGTCACGGGATCACAGAAAATGTGTTCCATTTCTGCGACCCTATCATAGTAAATAGTGTGATGTGGTGATAATTGAAATGAAGTTACGAAACTATTTTTGCTAAATTTTTGCAAATTTTGGCACAAATTTTACCACTTCCTACATGCAAATTTTACCACATCTTCCATGCAAATTTTGCCATTCTTGGTGCAAATTTCGGGGGTCTGAAATGCAATTTTCAGCGGAAACAGCTAATAGTACATGTATAACACATCTACTTAGCTGCTGATAGCAGATTCCCAGGCGAACCAGGGTTGTTTTTAGCCATCCCATGAGGATCATATTCCAAATATGGAAACACTTCACTGCCATAAAGACACTCGACAATATGAAGTACCATCAATAGTATATAATAAAGAAGTCTGCAGGTCATATTTCACAAACTTTACGGACCATTTTCTAGCCATCCCAGTTTGTAGGTGGGATGTCTACCGCACGAATGTCCATTTCGACCGTGCACAAGTGGTACATGACAATTAGTGCCTATGCATGCACTGATAGGAGATGTGGGAACACAAGCCTGGGCGTATCAAATAGTGGGATCCTAGTGACCTTAGTTGTGGCTTATTTTATTGCATTTGTCATATCTCAGGCCAGTTTAGTGAAATCAAAGCAGCATTATTGTGGGGTAAGGGGCTAGAAAGAGATCGGGCTTAGCAAAAAAACTTTACTTGTCATGGTCTTTAAAAGTGCTTTATGTTGTTAGCTCAGATACTTGTCTCCAGTATTGGTCAGTGGCAATGGTCACCAAAACTTAGGGCTGGAATGATAGCAGTTGACATTTCACAATCGTAATAACCAAATGACCAATGACCCAAATGCTTTTAGCGCGGCACGAGTTTGCTCGATGCGTTTAATAAACTTAATCTGTTTCCGTATGAAGTTTAAGAACCTGTGGATGAAGCTGCTAATTTTGCTCCATGTCCTCCTAACCCACCTCGCCTTCTTCCCACCCCACCTCCCCAACCAACACCCCCACCATATCCTCTCGAACTTACTCGTAACCTATGAAAGCGCATCGAGAGAGTGAAAGTGAGGAAGAGAGAGAGAGAGAGAGAGAGAGAGAGAGAGAGAGAGAGAAAGACTTGCCACATGTATTTTGATAGAAATAATGGAATGGGAAAGGAGAATGATTGACACCACAGCTATTAAAAGAAAATATAATATGCTGCTCACCTTTGTTAGTTTTAAATTCTTTCCCCCTTTACACATCAGTCAATTAGTCTATCTGTTCGTCAGATAGTGTCTCGGCTTTATCTATTTCTATCCATCCATCCATCCATCCATCCATCCATCCATCCATCCATCCAGTCTCTACCAATCTCCTCCCTCCTTCCACTATGTCTGTCAAAATACATGTAGTAAGTTTCTCCCTCCCTTCCTTCTCCTCTCTCTCTCTCTCTCTCTTTCGTGCGTTCGCTCTTTTTCTCGTTGCTTTTTCATAAGCCAAGAATAAGGTCGAGAAGGGGAGGTTTCTTGAAAGGGGAGGAGGGGAAGGAAGGGAGTGGAGTGGCTTGAGAAGATATGGGGCGAAAGTATCAGCCTCATCTACCGATTCTCTAACTTAACTGGAAAACAGGTTAATTTTAATATGTCCGTCGGTCCGTCCGTCCGTCCATTCGTTTATTCATCCGTTAGTCCGTCGCTCCATTCGTGGTGCATCTGAATGAATTTCATAACATGCAGCCTTTCTACCTCATACTCCAAATTATTACCGTATGTATGCCAATAGATCAATACTTGCGTGCATCAACATCTGAGCACAGCGTGTCAAACAAAGCGGTTTTAACATTTACATGTATATGTATATGATAAGAAAGCGACTTTTAGTTCTCACTACTAAGGGAAGAGAGAAGGAACTTAAAAGAAAGAAAAAAAAATGAAAAAAAAAAGAAAATCTATAACAGTTAAGAAAAATTTCTAAATCCCATAAAAAAAATCATAACTCTCACTAATCACAACCAACTTCTTTCTTCAGACCCATTCCAAGTTCACTAGCTGTCAACGATAAAAATCCTCATGCCGCATATATATACAGTGTACTTACACGTTGTAGTCTTGGCCCAGCCTACAATTTTACGACATTGCATCACATAATAGATCTACAGAGCAAACTAAAAGTAGGGGACGAATCAATGGCGGGACTACTAGTCGACGTCTGTACACTATTAGTGAAGTACTGCACTAATTAATGCCTGTTTCAAACGCCGAAACAAAAATCGTTACGTTACGTCGATGTCTTGCCGGCTGCAGCGGGGTCGTTCCACGACGGATGCTCTATCTATCATTTTACCGTGAAAATGCCAAAGAATAAACGTTGGGGTTAGAGTGGAAACACTGGTTCTAGAAGGGGTATCTAACCGAAACTGATACAAATCAGGAACACGGTGAACTCGTTTATCTGAAACATCAGATTTTCATTAGCAACATACAAAGAAAAGGACATGAAAAGGTTTCTGACGGCAAACAGAAATAGAAACAGAAACAGAACAATTGAGAGACATTGTGAATGGGCGTGAAAATGAGAATAGGTCAAGCGTCTGAGTTATGTAGTCAATGGTATAGGGTGAACACACAGACAAGGCCACACTTTCACACACACACACACACACACACACACACACACACACACACACACACACACATTCACACACACACGTACGTACTCACACACACTTCAATCGTCCATGTTCATGTCGGTAGAGACGTGGGAATGACCAGGATAGGCGGAGAAAAACCCATATGATAAACAATGTTAAGTCACAGCATTAGTTTTCATGGTAAGTAGCGGGAGCTGGTTCAAGGGAATGACCCTGTAATAAATGTGTGTTGTTTTTTGGCCACAGTATGAAAAGTTTTGTCTTAATTCCTTCTTTATAAGCACAGAGATGGACATGACCTGGATAAACGAAGAGAAACCCATGGAATAAGCAATGCATTATCACAGCATATTTTTTATGGTAAGTAATGGGACATGGTTCATGAAATGACCTTATAACAAGTTTGGGTGGGCTTTTTAATTTTTTTGGGGGGCCACAACGTGAAAAGTTTGTTTTCGGCTATCCATATTTTTTGCTTAAACTCTTGGCCACAAGTTTATAGATACCCCAGAAACGTGTCATAAATAATGAAAGAACTGATACCATTTTCCATTTGCCAAATACGCTTTCCATGCTTCACATAATTATATATTGCATTGACAGCACATGTGTTACCCTTGCTCTCCAAACGAGGAGGTGGAAATAAGATTCTGAGCAGGATGATGATGGCAAACAGCATAGATTTACTGTAGACAGGATAAAATTCTGAAAATGAAAGCAATCTGCGATCAAATACTCATATACTGTATATATATATATCATGAACGATTAGTTTCTTGATGAAATGTTTTCCAGAAATTCTCTTGTGGACTGCAGCCCGTATCTGACAGGAGTCTCCAGTTTCGCTTTCAGTTCTGAGAGCAAGGTGGTGTGGTCATATTAAACTGTACTGTCCGATTGCATTTAAATCGCAATTTATACTTAGTAGTATCGATACACGATGGATTATTATGTTGCAGTCAAACAGCAAGCCGATTACGATGTTAATTATATTTTGTAGTATCGATACACTACCTTGCTGCAGTCAAAAGCAGACCCGATTTTGTACCTTGCGGCCGATAACGCTAAGACCGGCTTTGTGATTTTGATGTGTAAAATGTGCACTAGTCTACGATTTGTTCTGTGGCAAGAAAAAGGTGTCTTGCCTCCCCCGTTACCCGACAAAACATAACAATGACCAGACTGTATAATGATGTAAGGGACATAATATCATATAAGTGTGAATTTCCTAGTTCCAAGCGTAGATTAAAACGAAATTAAATACACCAAATCAATGTGCAATAGGGACATCTGCACTGTTGGTAAAGAAAGAAAAAACGAAAGAAAGCAAGATGGATAGAATGTTACAGAATTGCGTAGGGAGAGTTGACCTTTTCAGTCAGGGGACTCTCAAATTATATTACGTGGTCTTATCAGAGTGTCCTGATGAGAAAGGTTAACTCTATTTCCGAAAAAGGATGAATCGTAAGACAAGTCGGTGGACATATGATGGACAATTTATGTCCATTTCAAATCACTTCGGCGTCACATAGTCCAAATAAACAAATGCTCAAAGTTCTTTACTACAAGTTATTGGTGATGTTTAGAAAACATGTTTGGGAATTGGAATTAGGTTAATTTAAATTGGTCGCACTTTGACTGATCACGTGAAGATCAGCCGATCTGGTGCTGGCCTGAGGAAATAGCGATAGAGAGGAACGCTATATATACTGGAGTAAAGCAAGACCGAGGGTAGATAAGTA
>JAWQUT010000026.1:1363106-1376574 GCA_033807755.1 Ellobium chinense | reverse complement strand
TCAACCCAGTTAAAAACATGAATTGCTAGTGTTGAAGTTATTCTCCTGGTATGAGCAGTTTATACTTGAAGTGAACTTTGAGTGCTCCATACTGCAACAATTCACAAGGTGCCAATACCAAAGCAAGTTTGCTGCTATGCATTGCTCTATTATCCACCCATCTGTGAAACTGTAAACACTTTTCAATGATAACATCACCTAAAATATAGATATATTACTAGCAATCAAAATGTACCAATAATGGAGCTGGAAAATGCATCAGAGTACCTTTACACAGTTTACTGGAACAGTACTGTTAATGTGTGTGGGTATATAAAGTGGAATCTTAATCATAAGAAGTATATCCTTCGTGTGTGGGAACAGTATACTTATTAATTAGGCATCCTTTTTATAAAGGTTTCCCTATATTTAATTTAAATGAAATGACTGAATAAAAATTAATATTAATCTGTGAATCTGAAATTCATACTTACTATCAAGGTGTGCTTATACGGTGAGAATATCAAAGTTCCACTAGTTACATAGTTAACTGATTGATACCAATTCCTTAGGAGCATGGCGACTGTTACATATAAAGGAGTTCCAGTTATCTACTGACTTCTGCAGTGTACTATCTGGACTAATCTGGTACTGCCACATGGGTGGGAGAAAGGCAAGGTGGTCCAAACTCACAATAAAAAGACACCATTTTATTTAACAATACGACACATTGCCTTAACACACTACAATTAACATACAATTACATGCTGTACACAAGACTCCTTGTAAACTGCATTATTTTAATAACAGCCCAACTTGTGCTGTGCCATATTGCACCACAACATACCTCCTGAACAGGAAGGGATCAGGTCAGAGAGGGCATCTGATAAGCTTGTTCATTGAGAGCAATATATTATGATCTGATAGTTTTTTCCTAGCCATTTTAGACTATCTTGGGAAATTTGGAAGTTGTGTGACATGAAAACATATGGATTTATATTGTATACACCCAACAAATAAATAAATCTATAGTCATTCAGTCGGTCAATGACTTTACCACGGATTTGTACTTTATTTATAAGACAGACAATACGGGAGGAATTCTATATGTGTGCCAGAAAGATTTCCGCACGCAACACACCGAACCAACAACATACCCTAACCTTAATCCTAACCCAGGGTCAGGGTCAGGGTTAGGGTTAGAGTTAGGGTTAGGGTTAGGGTATGTTGTGTTCGGTGTTTTGCATGTGGAAATCTTTCTGGCACACATATGGAATTCCTCCCGACAATACTTACTCTGCTGAGTTCTGAGGAATGTTGCAAGCTACAAAAGGACCTGATTGTTCATTCATATTTAACCCAGATCTAGAGTATGCACAGTATTTTCTTCCTTTGAGTTTGGAGTGCAGGGATAGGGGACAGACTATAACAAAAAATAAAGACCCCAAATGTGAAATAAGAGAATGCTGGTCCCATACATTAATACATTAAATTATAAGAAGAACTTAAACAGCCAGGTCTAGGTCTAGCCTAAAGCCAATAATAAAAGTTTAGACCCATATTGCAAATCTACACTGAAAAGGCCTTCTACATTTCCTACAACAGAAAAGACTATTCATCAGTCCACTCATCTACACTTGGAATATGTTTTTAAAAGGTACACCATTACTGGGTAATGAAATAATACACTGAACGAAGTCGGAGGGAATTGTGAATGAGAGTCAAACCCTTTGAAATCAGAAAAGTATGCGTACTAATACCTAACCCTAACCCTAGCCCTGCCCATCGAGACAGGAGCATCAGTTGAGGAGAGTTCATAACACTCTAATCGTCTAGACTAATGTCTATCGAGAGTCTCATTCAGAACTCCTCGTTCGAACTCAAAGTCTAGTGTTTCTAAAAAACACACTCTCTCATAAGTAGATCGAGACGATATGCAAGCTCACCTGATTAAAGATGCACTGTTTTGCACAGTCGATGGTGGCCCCACTCGACGAAGTTGCCAGACACCCACGGTATCTGACGCAGCCAAACGACAGGGTGCTTTGCCTTCCAAAGTATCCATCCAGAAATGGAAATGTTTCGCTAAGTCTAACCCATGATCATGTATCTAGATTAGAAGTAAACTAATATCAAACACACACGGAAACTAGACGACATCTGCGTTGATGAGCACTAGTCTAGATCTACAAACGACAGCTTGTTTCAGCAAACGCGTCAATGCTAAGCGAGTGGATTGATCACCGCACGGGGATGCCTCCCTCTCCTCTGCGTTGTTGTCAAAAAGGAAATTCCCGCACACTGATAACCACGCTAGAAGTTTGAGGGAAGAGTGCATTCCCTTGCCCCCTGGGCGGTACCAGTCTGGCGGTACGAAGTTAGCCTCAGCCACCTAGGCTTAGCATGGTGTGCGTCTTAAACTTAAAATTTTTTTAATCAGTAGCCTACCAATTTAAACTTCAATATTTGCAATCACGTGGCTGGATTTGACCTGTACTGCCTGCAAGAAATGTTTATTACAATGCTCAATGCTGCTAACTCGCTCTCGTGGTGTGTACGTAGGCATAGCCTTCGATTTCGAAGAAACAATATAAGGGAAGTAATCAGTAAAATTCAAGTAACTTTATTATTGATATACAAAGTTCCGTCCCTTCATATCATACAAACCGTGGACTTCCTGTTTTTTTAAAACGCTCTCTTTCTCTCTCTGTCTCTCTCTCTTTCTCACTCTCTTCTTTTCTATCTTTCTCTCTCTCTGAGTCACTCTCTGTATCTCTCTCTCTCTCTCTCTCTCTCTCTCTCTCTCTCTCTCTTTCTTTCTCTCTTTCTCTCCCCCTCCTCGAAAACAAAATCCCTTGGTTTCTATTGCAATTACTACAATGACTATTAAGAGTGAACTTCAATAATCTAAAGGACTTGATTTTTGAACGCCTTATGACATTAAACATTGAGACTAATGTCAGTTTTAATTATCTACCCCATTCTTCCAGTGGGCAACCCAGAGCTACCCATTCATCAAAAGTGAATTAAATTATCTTTTGTTTGGAACTGTTTGAATACGGCAGCCTGCTCAAAGAGGGATCATAATGAGAGCTAGCCAGCCAACCAACCAACCAACCAACCAACCAACAAGCCAACCAACCAACATACCAACCAACCTACTATTAACCAGCCAGCCAACCAATCAAAGCTATTAGCAAGCAACCAGAAACCCTTTCCAGTCCCAAACCATTCCTCACCTTTCCCAAACTATCCCCTCCTAAAGAAAATCAGCAACAACAACAACAACAACAACAACAACAATAATAATAACAACAACAACAACAACAACATTAGATTAATAATTGACTAGCACAAGGATATCTTGTGTCAAGGGGGAAAGCAAAATTTGGCACCTCCTTTCCGTTCTTGAAATCCTCCATCTGTAATATGGCACAAAGTTCGTTTTCTTTCTTTCTTTCTTTCTTTCTTTCTTTCTTTCTTTCTTTCTTTCTTTCTTTCCTTACCCTCCTTTCTTTCCTTCCTTCTCTCTTTCTTTCTTTCATTCTTTCTTTCTTTGTCCCTATTTACACGTGCATATACACCCTCTGGCTCCATCCTTTCTTCCCTACTCTTTCTCTCTCTCCTTCTCTCTCTTCCATTTTCTCTGTCTCTCTGTATCTCTGTCTCTCTGTCACTCTCTCTCCCTCTCATTCCCTCTCAATATCTCTGATTTGTGCCCCTAGTCCCACGGTTCACACGCTTCACCCACTTCTCGCCCCTTTTACTTGTTCCCAAATAATGTGTCAAACCTTTAGTATGTCCAGCATGGGTGCTGGATGCTGTGTTTTTTTTATGGACCTCATAGATCTAGTCAGCTTGAACTGTATATTAATAAGAATATGATTAAGTTGCACTGCACCAAAACTGGCTTGTTGTTTAGGTAAGTGTTAGGCTTAACTTGTCAGTCCAAATTTTGCTGAAATATGAACATGGCTGCTTTTGTAGCTTAGTGAGGTATTAAGGGAACAGAGGCAAATCAGGACCTCCCTCGCCATTCTGACATTACATCTCGTCTCCTTCATGTATTATGCAGATTGGCATCATAGATATGGATCTCCACCTCTGTCCGTCTACTATCCACCTCAACATCTCCCTATTGCTTTTAAGCCTCCATCCAGCTTGCCACTCTATCCAAAACTGTCTCCATATATTTTTCTTTGTTTCTATTACCATTTGGTTGTCGAGCTGTTGTCTTCTCATTATGTACATGTCCTTTGAATTTTGATAATCTTCTCCTCACTCCTCACGTATTTGAATTTTGATCATCGTCTCCTCACTCCTCAGGTATTTGAATTTTGATCAGCTTCTCCTCACTCCTCACGTAACTAGTTTCCTTTCGTGAATTTTACTTCATTTAAGATCTTTGTTTTCTTTTCTGTCCATGATGTTTTGAATACTCTTCTTAAGAACACGTTTGTGTGGTTTCCACAGACCACTCTTTGGTAGACGCCCAGTAGTTTGGACATTGTGCAAAATAATCACCACTCTCCCAGCCAGAACTGTGCCCACTTCGTGAGCTTTCAGTAAACAGGCCTGTAATTGTACTTTTGCTATTGGGTCCTAGTACTAAGGGGTTATATTTCATTATTATCTGTTCATCTCCATGGTGGGTAGCTTCTCCCCCAGACCTGTATATATTAGAGGACTCGGGGGAATGGGAGGTTCACCGCTTGCTCATGAATCCACTCTTGCTTTATACAGAGGCATATGTGCATAAGTGTGTGTGGGCTACATGTTCTCCTCAGTGCTATACAATGTGATTTCGACATATTTTTCTCTATGTAATGGACAACTGAAACTTAAGGCCCTCGTAAAACCTGCCAGTGTTCCAGTGTTTGAATCAAAAGGACCAGTTGGAATGAAGAAAGCAGGATTTTTTTTTTTAAAGGGAAGAGGAAAGGAGCAACAAGACAGAAAAGTAAAGAGAAAGGAAATATTAAGTTTCAGTTTTCTTGGCTCAGTTCCAGAAATTCTGCTTTTACGTACGAGTTATACACCATAAGATATTAGCGCTTCTGCCCACACCTGACTAAGCAGAGATCAGTGAGAGTTCTCTAGGAAATATTTGACCTCTACTGGAGGTCCGAACTCAGTGAACTCTAACGGATACTAAATACGGCACTCATTAAAAAGACACTCCTTCCTTTTAGTGCTTCCAGATTATCATAGCCATGGGCAGTGGCTTTCTACTAAGGCCTTTACACCACCTCTATTGTCTTTGTCTACCACTTTCAAAGCTGGTCGAGATGAATTCTCACAATCACCTAGAATAGTCTTCCCTCAGTTAATTAAAGTATGAATCTAACAGCTGGGTTTCATACTGACTGTATCGTTCATCTCATGAATAATCAAGCATTAAGTTATTGCAACAATAAGCACATTCTTGGATTTGTATGTATCGCATGAAAGGCTGAGCCCACCTCCCCCCCCCCCCCCCCCAAATATATTAGCGCTTGCAGTGATTTATGTAATGATCTAAGGTCCTGTAAAACATGCTGCCTATCATGTCATGAGTAGTCCTAGTAGCTTGTTATGAATTTGACTCCAGGTCTGTACCCAGGTGATACTGTTAGCCAGACTTATTGTCTAGTCCACATTACAGTTAAGGGCCTTTTAATTTGTCTTCAGGCAAACATGCTTTTTCAGATTCCTCACTATTTTATCTGATAAGTGGTCTTTACAAATGTAATATGAAATTGAAAAATTGCAGTGTTGGTCATGTAGTTGATATTATCGCCCCTTTTACTTGTTCCCAAATAATGTGTCAAACCTTTAGTGTGTCCAGCATGGGTGCTGGATGCTGTGTTTTTTTTATGGACCTCATAGATCTAGTCAGCTTGAACTGTATATTAATAAGAATATGATTAAGTTGCACTGCACCAAAACTGGCTTGTTGTTTAGGTAAGTGTTAGGCTTAACTTGTCAGTCCAAATTTTGCTGAAATATGAACATGGCTGCTTTTGTAGCTTAGTGAGGTATTAAGGGAACAGAGGCAAATCAGGACCTCCCTCGCCATTCTGACATTACATCTCGTCTCCTTCATGTGTTATGCAGATTGGCATTATAGATATGGATCTCCACGTCTGTCCGTCTACTGTCCACCTCAACATCTCCCTATTGCTTTTAAGCCTCTATCCAGCTTGCCACTCTATCCAAAATTGTCTTCATATGTTTTCTTCTGTTTCGTTTACCATTTGGTTGTCTAGCCGTTGTCTTCTCATTATGTACGTGTCCTTTGAATTTTGATCATCTTCTCCTCACTCCTCACGTATTTAAATTTTGATCATCTTCTCCTCACTCCTCACGTATTTGAATTTTGATCAGCTTCTCCTCACTCCTCACGTATTTGAATTTTGATCATTTTCTCCTCACTCCTCACGTATTTGAATTTTGATCAGCTTATATTCACTCCTCACGTAACTAGTTTCCTTTCGTGAATTTTACTTCATTTAAGATCTTTGTTTTCTTTTCTGTCCATGATGTTTTGAATACTCTTCTTAAGAACACGTTTGTGTGGTTTCCACATACCACTCTTTTGTAGACGCCCAGTAGTTTGGACGTTGTGCAAAATAATCACCACTCTCCCAGCCAGAACTGTGCCCACTTCGTGAGCTTTCAGTAAACAGGCCTGTAATTGTACTTTCGCTATTGGGTCCTAGTACTAAGGGGTTATATTATTTCATTATTATCTGCTCACCTCCATGGTGGGTAGCTTCTCCACCAGTCCTGCATATTAGAGGACTCGGGGAATGGGAGGTTCACCGCTTGCTCATGAATCCAATCTTGCTTTATACAGATGTATATGTGCATAGGTGTGTGTAGGTTACATGTTCTCCTCAGAGCTATTCAACGTGATTCCGACATATTTTTCTCTATGTAATGGACAACTGAAACTTAAGGCCCTCGTAAAACCTACCAGTGTTCCAGTGTTTGAATCAAAAGGAACAGTTGGAATGAAGAAAGCAGGATTTTTTTTTTTAAAGGGAAGAGGAAAGGAGCAACAAGACAGAAAAGTAAAGAGAAAGGAAATATTAAGTTTCAGTTTTCTTGGCTCAGTTCCAGAAATTCTGCTTTTACGTACGAGTTATACACCATAAGATATTAGCGCTTCTGCCCACACCTGACTAAGCAGAGATCAGTGAGAGTTCTCTACGAAATATTTGACCTCCACTGGAGGTCCGAACTCAGTGAACTCTAAAGGATACTAAATACGGCACTCATTAAAAAGACACTCCTTCCTTTTAGTGCTTCCAGATTATCATAGCCATGGGCAGTGGCTTTCTACTAAGGCCTTTACACCACCTCTATTGTCTTTGTCTACCACTTTCAAAGCTGGTCGAGATGAATTCTCACAATCACCTAGAATAGTCTTCCCTCAGTTAATTAAAGTATGAATCTAACAGCTGGGTTTCATACTGACTGTATCGTTCATCTCATGAATAATCAAGCATTAAGTTATTGCAACAATAAGCACATTCTTGGATTTGTATGTATCGCATGAAAGGCTGAGCCCACCTCCCCCCCCCCCCCCCCCAAATATATTAGCGCTTGCAGTGATTTATGTAATGATCTAAGGTCCTGTAAAACATGCTGCCTATCATGTCATGAGTAGTCCTAGTAGCTTGTTATGAATTTGACTCCAGGTCTGTACCCAGGTGATACTGTTAGCCAGACTTATTGTCTAGTCCACATTACAGTTAAGGGCCTTTTAATTTGTCTTCAGGCAAACATGCTTTTTCAGATTCCTCACTATTTTATCTGATAAGTGGTCTTTACAAATGTAATATGAAATTGAAAAATTGCAGTGTTGGTCATGTAGTTGATATTATCGCCCCTTTTACTTGTTCCCAAATAATGTGTCAAACCTTTAGTGTGTCCAGCATGGGTGCTGGATGCTGTGTTTTTTTTATGGACCTCATAGATCTAGTCAGCTTGAACTGTATATTAATAAGAATATGATTAAGTTGCACTGCACCAAAACTGGCTTGTTGTTTAGGTAAGTGTTAGGCTTAACTTGTCAGTCCAAATTTTGCTGAAATATGAACATGGCTGCTTTTGTAGCTTAGTGAGGTATTAAGGGAACAGAGGCAAATCAGGACCTCCCTCGCCATTCTGACATTACATCTCGTCTCCTTCATGTGTTATGCAGATTGGCATTATAGATATGGATCTCCACGTCTGTCCGTCTACTGTCCACCTCAACATCTCCCTATTGCTTTTAAGCCTCTATCCAGCTTGCCACTCTATCCAAAATTGTCTTCATATGTTTTCTTCTGTTTCGTTTACCATTTGGTTGTCTAGCCGTTGTCTTCTCATTATGTACGTGTCCTTTGAATTTTGATCATCTTCTCCTCACTCCTCACGTATTTGAATTTTGATCATCTTCTCCTCACTCCTCACGTATTTGAATTTTGATCATCTTTTCCTCACTCCTCACGTATTTGAATTTTGATCATCTTCTCCTCACTCCTCACGTATTTGAATTTTGATCAGCTTATCCTCACTCCTCACGTAACTAGTCTAGTTTCCTTTCGTGAATTTTAATTCATTTAAGATCTTTGTTTTCTTTTCTGTCCATGATGTTTTGAATACTCTTCTTAAGAACACATCTGTGTGGTTTCCACAGACCACTCTTTGGTAGACGCCCAGTAGTTTGGACATTGTGCAAAATAATTACCACTCTCTCCCAGCCAGAACTGTGCCCACTTCGTGAGCTTTCAGTAAACAGGCCTGTAATTGTACTTTCGCTATTGGGTCCTTGTACTAAGGGGTTATATTTCATTATTATCTGTTCATCTCCATGGTGGGTAGCTTCTCCACCAGCCCTGTATATATTAGAGGACTCTGGGAATGGGAGGTTCACCGTGTGCTCATGAATCCAATCTTGCTTTTTACAGATGTATATGTGCATAAGTGTGTGTGGGCTACATGTTCTCCTCAGTGCTATACAACGTGATTCCGACATAATTTTCTCTATGTAATGGACAACTGAAACTTAAGGCCCTCGTAAAACCTACCAGTGTTCCAGTGTTTGAATCAAAGGAACAGTTGGAACGAAGAAAGCAGGATTTTTTTTTTTTTAAAGGGAAGAGGAGAGGAGCAACAAGACAGAAAAGTAAAGAGAAAGGAAATATTAAATTTCAGTTATCTTGGCTCAGTTCCAGAACTTCTACCTTTACGTACGAGTAATGCACCATAAGATATTGGCGCTTCCGCCTACAGCTGACAAAGCAGAGATCAGTGAGAGTTCTCTAGGAAATATTTGACCTCCACTGGAGGTCCGAACTCAGTGAACTCTAAAGGATACTAAATACGGCACTCATTAAAAAGACACTCCTTCCTTTTAGTGCTTCCAGATTATCATAGCCATGGGCAGTGGCTTTCTACTAAGGCCTTTACACCACCTCTATTGTCTTTGTCTACCACTTTCAAAGCTGGTCGAGATGAATTCTCACAATCACCTAGAATAGTCTTCCCTCAGTTAATTAAAGTATGAATCTAACAGCTGGGTTTCATACTGACTGTATCGTTCATCTCATCAATAATCAAGCATTAAGTTATTGCAACAATAAGCACATTCTTGGATTTGTATGTATCGCATGAAAGGCTGAGCCCACCTCCCCCCCCCCCCCCCCCAAATATATTAGCGCTTGCAGTGATTTATGTAATGATCTAAGGTCCTGTAAAACATGCTGCCTATCATGTCATGAGTAGTCCTAGTAGCTTGTTATGAATTTGACTCCAGGTCTGTACCCAGGTGATACTGTTAGCCAGACTTATTGTCTAGTCCACATTACAGTTAAGGGCCTTTTAATTTGTCTTCAGGCAAACATGCTTTTTCAGATTCCTCACTATTTTATCTGATAAGTGGTCTTTACAAATGTAATATGAAATTGAAAAATTGCAGTGTTGGTCATGTAGTTGATATTATCGCCCCTTTTACNTATTTTTTTTTTTTTTTGCTAAGTGGTGTGAAAAGACACAATGCAACCTCAGGTTCTGTCTGTTTACTAATATCAGGCTACAAAACAACAAAGTTCTTAAAACAACCCATATAATTTTTTATAATAAGAAGAACAGTGTGTGGAGAGATATAAAAAAAGGTGAATTTATTAATTGATCATCTTGAATGTTAACAAAGTCAAATAACATTGGTTTGAGAAACAAAATTGTTATATCCAAAAACAAGCACTGGTAAAAGTCTGGAGCCATTGAACTGCAAACATCAAGGTTGTTACAGCAAAAGGACATTTATTATGTAACCAGCTACAAAGAATGAACAACCTTTTTGTCCAGAGCATTTCCACTGAGAGTTAGTGCCAGTGTTGTTAATCTTCACTACACAACCACTTTTTTTTTGTTAACATTTTTAACAAGCTTTGCTACTTTTAGTCAGAGACAAGTAATTGACTTTCTAGACTGGTCAAGAGCATTTGCACTGAGAGCAGGTGCCAGTTTTGTTGCTCCATCACTACGCAAGCAAACTTTTTAAACAGGCTTTTCCCTTTAAACCAGGGGAGGCTTGAAGTTAGTTTGAAAGTGTTCAGTACTGATATTTCACATGTGCAAGCCTACATATAACACATCTTTCTTTGAATCAGCTTTACACGTCTCAGAATCAAACTTATTTGACCTGACAGGTGAAATTAATAAAATTCTGTGGTTGCATTTCGATCTAGGGAAATATATTTTTTTGCTGACTGGAAGTCACTGAATTGCAACTCGCTCTAGAATGTGATACATACAGTCAAATAACCAACCAATTTTTAAAAATTTTGACTAGACAAGGTTTTTCTCTGCAATCAGTTACATAAAATGTAAATATCAGTGGTTAATAATTTTAAAATCATAACTGGTAAAATGTACAAGTACAGAAGACATGCATGCTTGAACCACAGAGTTAAGGTGTAACAATATTAACATAGGCAAGTCTGAGTAGGAAAGGCATCGATATTTGGGAATGAATTGTGAATTAATTTATCAGATTAAATAAAAACAGAGCAGTAGTAAATGTATATAGAGGTAAACACAAACAGATATGAACTCAACAATAATTTTGAAACTTAAAAGTTGCCATGTTGTATGAGACTAAACCACCTTTTTATTAAATTATTGACAGTGTCTGTTGTCACATTCAAAAGAACATAGCGGGCTAGGAAATATAAGAGACTATGGATAACTAATAGACTATCTCTACAAATGTACTTAAAAGAACAGGAAAACCTAAAGACTGTGTCCATTGTCTTAACAGGTTTAAATTAATTTTTAAAAAATACATTACCAGTATAAATGCAATCATAAATAATGTGCTGTAATTGCAAACTCTGCTTAACAAGTTGTAGAAAGAGGATTTAGAACTCCAAAAAAATATTTGAAAAAAGAAGCATTATAGTCTACATTCCCTTTAGCAGTGCTTTAGAATAAATAAGTTAGCAGTAAACTATCATACAAACTGTAAATATTGTGTACCACCTTCAGTATAATTATCATGCACACTTTACAGCACAACATACCCCAGCACAGAATACTCATAACCACTGTTGTTTTAATGCCGTGAAATCAAGGCTTTAAGATATAGGTAATAGTCTTTTGTGTCTTATGAAACTAGATTCTTTATTACACGGTCATAACCAACTTAAAATATCATATTCCACAAATCAGGTCAAATGCGTATTAAAAATTATTGGTATCACTTATTCTGATACCATCATCAAAATTCATTTTTAAGCTCAAAATCGTATAATCAAAGTAATTTCTTAGGCTGTGCATGCTAAATATATAATAACATGTGGAATATGACATTATACTTGAACATGGACTATATTATGTGATCCTATTTCCTGGATTATTTCCCTTGACTAGTAAGGCAGAATATAATACAGATTCATCGGTCTTTAATCAAGGAGTTACAGCCTGAGCCTCCTCACAATAATTTCTCTGCACGGACTGTCCTGATTTCTCTTTGGCAAAGACTTTCAGTTTACTTGTGAATCATAATTCCACAAACTGTGAAATGATAAGCCTCTTGGCTAGTACAGCAGAGAGTTGGAGACAACAACCATTAATCGGCAAGCTTGAGCAAAGTGTATGCAACACTATCATTAAGGACTATTTAGCTTAGATACCCGTGTGCAAGTACTTTAAAACCGTTTTAAGCAGCAAAGAGCTCATATCCGGGAAGCCATGCTAATTTGTATTTAGAAATTGTTCAGATAGAAAAACAGCAATCGTTGTGACGATCAGAAAAGCATTTACCTTCTTAAATTTTCTTTCCAGCAATGTATCGTTACAACCAGCAATGTGGTATCGTTACATCCCTCAACCAGCAATGTGGTACGTTTACATCCCCATTTTGATCTTGCCAGCTGAAGCTCACTAAGTCATAAACAAAAACATGTAATAGAAGATTTACAGCACAACCTGAAATATGTCCAGAAAAAACAAACAAAAAAAAAACGGCAAATCAAATATGAAGAGATTCCATGAAATATTCTCGTCTAGGAACATCAGAAAGACAACTGCATATTTTCAAAAGTTAACAACTTCATGCAGTGTTTTCTTTCTGCTGTTCCAGTATTATAGGTCGACATAATCTCGAATGCACCAACGATACATATATTCTGAATAAGCACACATGTGCCAAATATCCTGAGACTGCAAATCTAATAAAATCAGCCGGTGTGTTCTTTTAATACAATATCTTATCCTGAAACCCTTTAGTCAACCTTCATTGAATTGAATTTTCTAACCACAAAGCAAATCATTTCCTCCCGTCTATACCACTGCAAGAGATCCTTACTTAGTGCAATTCTCACTCTAATTAATAATTAATAGTCTTCACCACAGTGGTAACTGCAGTACAACTGAAGAAAAGAATTTAACTTTGTGATCTCCGTAGTAAAATCATATTGCTATAGCATAAAAGTGCTGATCAGTTTGATCATTAAACAAGATAAAACAAAGCAAATTAATTTTAGTCCAGTGCCTACTTCACGTTAATAAGTCTGTCACAGTCTGTCTAATATTATGTATTGCCAGTTACATTTTCATCATGCTTGGTCGTCCATCTTTAAAATGGCGCTTCTTACGTCATTTATACTATCCTCTCCAACATATATTCAGCATTTGTAACATACTTTTCCTTCATACCAAAAACACCCAAAACAAAACAGACACAACTGAGTCCCAGAGTAAAGAATTAAATAATTTTCACTTAAAATTGTACATGCATGGATACAAAAAAAGGCATAGAAATTTTGTTTACATCTACATGTAGATACAAAGTGGTGGGTGGGTAGAAAGAGAAAGGCAAAAGTGGTAATTAGAAACCTCACAATTATTGTGATCATTTAAATTACTGTACATAAATAATGCATGCTAAAAGTCAAGCTCAGCATGTGACACAAAAATTGGGTAAAAATTGCACATGATTTAATATAAAACCATA
>JAWQUT010000026.1:1333214-1356208 GCA_033807755.1 Ellobium chinense | reverse complement strand
AAAAAAATAAATGAAAGAGTAAAAGAAAAGAAGAGAGAGAAAAAGGGAGTAGGATTTACAGTTCTTGAATCCTTTCATGGCAAAATCTACCATTTTCATCAGTCATTACATAATTTTTTTACCATACTTACCACAGATAAGAAATATTTCACCCGCAGAATGGAAGTAATAGATTTTCCTGGGTAAAGGATTTGTGCAGACACCGCAAATGGAAAGAACTGAAGCTAGGAAGCCAAATGTTGCAGCAAAGATCATCAGGCCTATAACTGCATTTTGCCAGTCTGAAAGAGAAGCATAAGCATGGACTTTTAATTTAGAAAATTGCTTTAACAAACAATGTTTTTTGGCCATTCCGACTGGGTCAAAGCTTAGTGGAAAAGGTCATTTTTTCATTCGTTCGTTCGTTCCTCTGTACATTCTTTTAGTCATTAAGAGTTGTTAGATTTTAAGTATTTCACTCTGCCCGCACCCCCCTGTCGTTTCGATTGCCTGTCCTCTCTCCTTTCCATCCATCCATCCATCCATCCATCCATCCATCCATCCATCCATCCATCCATCCATCCATCCATCCATCCAAGCAACCATTTCACACACACGCAACTTCATCTCTCCATGCAAATTTTACACACAAGCAACACTTCTCCATTCTGCACACAAAGAACATAACATGCATCAACTTAATCAGAAACATGACTGACGCCTATCAGTAGGTGTTCTCATAAAATCCTATACACTCTGTCCACAATACACAATCATCCATACTGAAGTACACAAATACAAATGACGATGACAACACTACCATCCTTGTTCGTGCTACTGTGCATTCACGTAACTCAATACTCTCTCACAGACACCCTACACCAGAATGAAAACAAAACGGTCATCAAGCCCGTGACTTCTCCTTCACATACATCACCTACATACACATACAAGATTAATGCATACACTACCACATATTCACCACAACAATACACAATACAACAAATTACACAATTTTTGTGTCCTAGTGAACATACGCTCGCTCGCACATAGGGTGGATGAGCGAGAAAAAGGATGAGACAAACACAAGCGTCAAAAAAAAACTATACGAAAAAAGCAAAATGCTGTTTCCTTTTGAAATATGCTATTTATCACTTGATCAGTCTATGTCTGGGTGTTTACTTTGGGAATTCACATCTCATTTATCATCCCTGCCACAGACGACAGATTATACATGTAGACAAACAGGGAAGAGGGGGTGGGGAGGGNGGGAGGGGGGGGGGGCATGATGAAATCTGGTTACAAGACGGAGGGATACCATGATAGGACTTCACGACCTCAAGTTTAAAAAACCGGTCTAAAATGCCCATTATGTGTGATATTCAAGTTCGTAAATAAATAATTGTGATATCTAAGTATACAATTTAATACAAATGGAAATATGTGGCTGGAATGTTTGTTCTTCGGTATAGACATTTACACCGTTTAATGTTGGAATCTCAAATTTGGTAATGCTTCCTGAAACGACGAGAAAGGATTACTGGGACATAAATCATTGATCGCAGGTGGTTCCCTGAAGCCCTAAGGGATATAGAGAGACCTTGTCGTGTCTTGAATCTAATCTAACCAGGCGATACCTTTCGATAATTTCGATAATTCCGATACTTCGTATGCTATTGATATGCTCAGTAGTTTCTATAAATTTGATGATTCCGATACTTTCGATACAGAATCGAGATTCCTATCAAAAGTATCGATACTCAGAGAGGACAATGCCTGTCACTAGTGTAAGTCATTTGAGAGAAGAGACAAGGGGACGGAGAGGGGGAAGAGAAGGCTTGGCTGCGAGACAATTCTAAAAGTCTACAGCTGGGATGGGATGGAGAGGGTACGTAATTTTTAATATCGAGAGATACCTCGGTAATATCAAGAGTGAATGGGGAGGGCCGAAGCTGGTGGTGATGGAGAGGGAGAGAAGGCGTGAGTAAGGGAGAGAAATGATGAGAAGATATAAAAGGCATACAATACAAGCAGGAAAAGATAAATTTTAAAAAAAGTGATTAAGGCAAAAAAAATCGCAGTGGAAAGATGAAGAGATATGATGAAAGGTATGAATTGCGGAACGTGACAGAATAAAGAAAGAGAAGACCAAGAACGAAAAAAGAAACAAGACGGATGGATGGATAGATGGATGGATGGATGGATGGATGGATGGATGGATGGATGGATGGATGGATGGATAAGTGAGAAAAAAAAACCAGAGAGACTATGCATTCCTAGTCCATGCAGGGCTTCCGTTCGATTGCCAGGCTGGCAGGAGGGGGAAGAAAATGGAAATAGCAACATAAAATCATTAACGGAATGAGCTGGGTGCGGGTCTAATCTCATTGTAGGTGACATCCCGTTGATGAGCTACAGGCATTTGAGATGCGTGGATTCGCAGCCACATAAGCCGAGAATAAGGCTTAGAGCCTCATTTCGGCATTAGCAGCCTAGGGCTAACATGGACAATCTCCCTACGTGGCTTTTTGTCCGGACAGGTCGCAACCGCTTGTGTGTCGGAGAGGTTTTGGTAGCAGGTCTCCCATAGTCCACCCTCAAAGCCTGAAAAAGGAGGCAAAATAGACATGAGCCAATGTGAGAACAAGGTTAAAAAAGCTAGAAGTTAGAAGTGTATGTAGCCACCATCATGTGTAATTAATCGGAAACAGGGGCACTGTGGTACACTAGACAATCATTTATAAATTGAAAAATCCTGAGTAGTAGTTGCGATATGAAACACTCACTGGAATTCATTGCATCTCTGACTCTAAGTCTGTAAGGAACACGTTCTTGAAATAATTATATAGACCTGTGCCTTAGTCGATACTAATAGAGAGCATTGGTGGTACTGACCCTCATGTCAAGTAATCACAAACATAATCTGAGCTAATCGATTAGGCCATTTTAATGCATTTGCAATATTTTAAAACCAAAGGCATTGTTTGTCAGTATTAACCTATATTTTATGCAATTGTGAGTTCATCAATATCCATCAGAATGAATTAGTATTATAAGCAGTACTCAATATGTTTTAATTTTACCTTGATCTCGATAGATAGAGGTCTCTTGTTGAATAACTCTTAAAAAATAGTATCGATATCGGCTGTCGTCGATTCCACAGCTGTGAGTGTTCAGGTAAGTAGATATTTAATATTATCAACATATGGCACAGCTCTAATCCAAGAAGCAAGCACTTGGTAACAAGGATCTTGTTAGACTGCTTTCTTCGATTTAAGAACATAGCATTCATTGGCTCACATAATTCTCTTCCTTCCGAGTTTAGTGTTGTGAAATATCATTACTGTTATGGTCGTTGCTTTTGTTGTGGTTATCATGAATATCCCTAGACTATACTGCCGCACAACGACAAAACACCGTAATATGCTCAAACAGAACAAAATTACGATTATAAGGTGATTTGTCCTTGCTCGCCAGTATAGCTGTGCATCAAAGAGTTATCCTCTGCAACACTACCTTTATAAAACCAGTTTCTAGGGTATCTCTAACCTCATATATGGACAACCAACTATCAGATTCACAGGTACGTATCACTCGGCAGTTGACCGAATGCATCGAAAAGTTATCGCTTGAAAATGATTAATTCCTTTGCGTGTGTCTAACTTCCGGTGCTGGTGAGCATGTTGGAGTGGCCAGCTCATTTCATTCACTCAGCTTTTGGACAAGTCCATTGAGGATTATTTCCTTTGCATGACTAACTTCTGGTGAGCATGTAGAAGTGGGCAGAGTGGTTAGTTAAACCAGATATAAGATTAAGCTGCACGGCTTTATCTAACAGGAAAATCTTATTGACGATGATTCATTATTTAGCATGCAGAAGAGGCTAATGGACTGAAGGTAGAGTTGAATTGAAATTGATTTCTTCGAAAATGGTGATTATATTAGGTCGTATGTCTCTGACTTAATGAAAGTATGCATAAATTATTAACTCCTTGATGCACTCTGTCTAGTCTATAAAGAACACACTTAACAGCCAGAATAATAGACAAAATCAGGCATCCATGTTCACATAAAGGGTATTTTCACAAAACATGTAAAATTTCGATTTGTACGACATGATCTGGTCAGCCCACATGTGAACAAAGCCGAGCATTACGATAAGAGACCACACTTTGACGTTTGAACAGCAGCAGTGATGATGGAATGATAGTTTCAAAAAATGGTGTTCTCTCATCAATATAATCGATCTGCATAGCAAGCTATGCCATTCAGCATCACCATTATTTTTACCTTGTGGAACGTGACCTCGTGACGAGATACAGTATTTCCATACTTTACATTTTCCGGAAATACCCTATTGAGAAATACAGTACTAAGAAAACTCTTCATGAGAAAGGAATTATGTTCTATACACAAGCGTTGTCAGATAGATCTGTCCTAATGTCTAGCTTTCTAATTTTTAGGAGTTATTTGGGGTTTGTTTTGTGCAGTTTACTATGTGCAGTTTGCAAGGAGATGACTAAGTTTAGGTGGCGTCTCTTTAATGAACAAATGGTACTTGATACAGATTCTTGTTACCTTAATACTTGTGAAATACCTCGTATCATTACTGTTATGGTCGTTGCTTTTGTTGTGGTTATCATGAATTGAATTTGAATTGTACGTCTATATTGTGAAATAAGTGCGTGTGAGTGTGTATGTTTGTGCTTGTGGTATGTCTGGTGTTTGAAGGAAATGTATGCGAATTTTTACGATGTAAAGCTCCTCGAGCTCTTCGGGGGTGAGGCGCTTTAAAAATTCTCGTTATTATTATTATTATTATTATTATTATTAATACTTATTTTCCTGATATTTTTTTTTTGTTTGTAAAATGTTGCCGCATACGAAAAACATTTTTAAAAGGGTCGTCAAAATAAAAAAAAACCCCAAGAAACCGCAACTTGATAAAGTAAAACAGGCAATAGAATATGATGACTGGCAGCAGCTTTTCCAAAATGGAGCACCCCTTCACTTAGGGTTAGGGTATTAAAAAAGTAAAGTAGCTAACTCATCTACTGCTAAAATCGTCGTCATTATCATCATAATCACCATGATCATAGTCGATGAGGAGAACTGGCTGTTGTACGCACATCGCTGAAATGTCCTCCTCTCCACTATCGATAACCAATAGTGTACGCACAGGTCTGAATAATGATGTCCATCATTATCAACATTATTGCTGGCGGTGTCAGCGTCCTTATTATCATCACCTTCATCATCAATATTATCATCGTCATCATCAACATCATCATTATCATCATCAATGTCATCAACATCACTAATCGTAAGGGCTGATCTGTAAATCATCCTCTGCATTAAATGGTGAGGCACAGTAATTGTCATCAACTTATCATTATCAATGTTACCAATCACAGGTATATAATAACGATTTGGCACTTAATGGGGAGACACGAAGAGATAGAGGAATTGCCACATTTAGCTCCTTACGAACCAAATACCAGAATTATGGCTTTCTTTTTTTTTTTCAAAAATAAGCCTTTGCTCTAAATTTTTTTGGCTCCTCCTTGGTTACAGTGAATCCAAAAGTTGAAAATGAATTTGAATTATTTTGCAATTCAAAGATATTAGAAACTATTTAAAAATATCATTTTCATTAGCTATTCCACTTACCCTAGCCTCGGATATAATAATGGAGTCCATCCTCTACTGACATCCTTGCACTTACACAACTGGCCTGAGGTGATTGTTGCCGAACACTCATCCAACTTTGCAGTCAAAAAACGGCTGCTAACGCGATGCGCGCAAGACTAGATCAACTAAGACTAAAGAGAATAGACGGTTTACAGTATCTCTTACTGTGTTCCTTTTAGCTTATTTATGAAGGCTGAGATAAGTCTTTTTTATTTTGTAAATTCATTCTCAGTTTATTACATTCGGAAGCTGGTGTTATAGGGAGAGGAGCACTGCCTTGGCTCTATATGCTCAAATGACGCGACGCCATTGTACGGTGGAGGGGTCCCCAGATGTATTGGTTCGATCTGGGGAGGTTTGAGGGGAGGGGGGGGCGAGATACGGCCTCAGATTTTCCTCATTTACGCCTTCGCTACAACATCGCCATCATTCATCATCACCATCAGTGCCACCTCATCAATAGTTTTCACCAGCAGCTTCAACACGCAATCAGGAAGGACAGATTACCTGTTAAAGCGGTTGTGACTTTTTGCCGAAGGCTAGACTACAGTGATTGGTAGGAGACAAGCAGTGAGAGTGAAAAAGGGATTCAGAGAAAGTGAACAAAGAGAGCGAGAGAGAGACAGAGACAGAGAGAGAGAGAGAGAGAGGGACAGACAGACAGAATGACAGAGAGAGGAACCAGAGAGACAGAGTGAACAAGAGTAGAGAATCAGATGAAGAGAAGGGCAGAAAATGATCAGCCAGCACAACGATTTTCAATCGATTTTCACTAATCTCTTCTTTTTTCTAGACGATGTTTGAAGGGGTCGTTCTCTATCCAATATAAATCATTCATTAACAGTCGACTTCGTTTTACAACATTTCCATGGGAAATTAGATATGGATTGGCTACTAGCCTCAATAAAGTTTTGAACTTGAACTTGAACTTGAACTTGAACTTGTACTTGTACTTGATAAAGTTTTTATTAAGAAGAGCTGCACCAGTTATCAAGTGCCTGTTGCAGAAAATACATTAAATTTTTATCGGAAATAGTGTTGCAATTATTCGAATATTGATTTAAAGGTTATTGCAATTAAGCAGCAGGCCTCCTGACCCTAGAGTTCCTGCAATGTTGGGAAAGGGGTGTGCATGATCAAAATCGCGTGTCGAGACTAGATTAATGATGTCTGATGAGAAAAAAAAACATACATCAGATCTTCGGACGGGCACCAACGTTGTGACGTCAAATCAGCCCAAGATCAGAAACCTCTGATCGTATATTTATTAGGGCGTGTTTCCAACAGACCCGGCACATCACGACACGTCCCTTCACCTGAAAATGTTATATGGCCCTTCTTTCAAAGGTCCGCCGGAAGAGAGCTGATTTCATCGTCTCCCTGATGGCACTATGGGAAAACACGAGCTTGACACCATGCAAGACATGACTTTGACGTCATACCTAAATAGTAAAAGAGGTTTAAGTCTTTATGAAGTAATGATTTGGTATGTCGTGCCTTGTCGGTCAAACCCACAGTATAAAAAAAAAAAAACTGGGTCCCCCATAGCATTTTTAAAAAATCAGGGTCCTCCGTATTGTCATTTTCCGGAAGCTAGAATATCGCTTGTGACCAGTAAAAATGGGTACGAGGAAAACATTGTTTTTTCTTTTTACATTTCTACTATCGTCCAATAGTATGCACATCTGCACATCTTGGTGAGTTTGTAAATATGTTAGTAGACTAGACTAATAGAAAACTTACCCATGCTTTGCATTTCCTGTTGAGTTCTGAGTTGTACGATAATGTATATGATCGATGAACTCAAGCGCAAAAAAAGCTTCATAAAATTATTAGTTTTTGCCCTCCATACCTTTTTCAGGTAAAAAAACAACATTACGGCTTGTTAATCCCATTAAGGTTTCCTGCTGACGTGGTTGTTTTAAAATCCTTAAAAAAATATTTTCCTTTCTAGACGGATTATTAATTCTGAATACTGAACCTTTCTGTCTCTGTGGGGGTCATATTTAGATTGTTATGACACTGGGTGGTCGACACACACGGCCATCATTAGCAGAAAGATTGGCATGGATACAAGGGGCACGCTACTTTTTGTTGTTGTTGTTGTTGTTGTTTTGTTCTTTCGAGATAAAATATTAGTTCTGTCCCTGCTGCAGTTTTTTTTTTTTTGGTTTAATTTTGTGGTCGGATCAAGTCAACATTTGATATTCACCAAATTTCAGGATGGCGATCCAGTTTAGGAGCAATCGGAAATTCCCTGTACATTTCGCAATGTCTGCGTTCCTTGTCAGTTTTTATGTAACATTTTATGAGACCGCAAGCACGCTGTTCTGGAAGATAAGTGATGGCCTGAAGGTGGATGTACGAACACCAAACATGCATGAGAATTGATTCTGCAACGACAGGAAAGGATAAGAGAGGAAAGCTGTCTGTTTTGTGTATGGGACAATAATATTGATGTGATCTTTCTCATTCTCATTCTGCACGAGCGCATGTAGGGCTGCGGGAACTTCCCTAAAGCCATTAGGAAGATGACGGAACAAAAAAATAAATCTGGCACGCCGCCTGATTGTCCAGAAATAGCGTGGTGACGCTTCGGTAAGCCTCGAGTCATATTTATTGTGCTCTATATTTAGAAACCCACCACAGGAAAGAGTAATTAAGGCGAGGGGGCGACACAGCCTGAAACCACCCATAATCGGTCATGACTTACTGTTGTACCGGCTAACGGCGTGATTTCGCGTGATTTCGCTCTTCCGTTGGTGAAAGACCGCTTACGCTCTGAGGTCTTCATTTCGAGACTGCAAATACTAACAGAATTGTTGTAAAGTTAGAGGTAGAGAAGAAGGGTCACTTTAGTCAAATCACTGATTATGATTCGCTATGTTTTTAGGCGAACCAACGCCATATCTGAACGTAATATTTTTTTTTTCAATTTGAGGTCCATGCTCACTTCGCCATTATTTTATAACCTTACCCCATTCTCCCCTCCCCTCCCCCCAATCCCCTCCAAGGAACGCTCACATATACATATATATTCCAAAAGCAAAGTGATAATTTGGGAGATGGAAATAGAATGGCGTCTACAGCAAAATGTGAGCGGCGTCAGCTAACCTAGAACTGAGAGAAAGCAATGACATCACTGGACGCCATGGTGTTCCCGGCAATCACTTGAATCAGAAATTCATCTCACTTCTGGATGAAATCAAAATGTCATGCCAGATAAAATCCTGCGCGGCAAAGAAAAGTGTGAATTTGTGCAGTGTTGCTCTATTAGCTATTTATAGCCAGGCGTCACAAATATGTCTCCGACAGTGATTACCCTGATCAATAGGTCAGTCGTCGCCTCGGTGAACAAACGTCAGACTTTACGGAATTACAATATTAAACGAGATTGGCTTTACCAAATCTAATTCAGACAACCCCATTTATCCTGGAGTCCCTTAAAGTAACTTCCGCTTCATCGTTACATATCCTTTAGATGGAATGGTGTATTTTCTGTATAAAATTCACCAGAAAATCCAATCTATTTTCAGCTGCAAGTTTATCCATATATATATGTGAGCAGTCGGGAAATGTGTTTGGGTCACGGGTGAACACTAGGTTCGCACGTGGAAATTAGGGACCGACTCATGCAGCAGGTATTTAACAATTAAATTGCTGTAAAGTTAGTGTCCCTATGGTGTAGTGGTAACACGTTCAGACTTGCAAGCTGAGAGACCCTGGTTCGATCCCCGGCAGGGATAAAGATTTTCTAATGTAGGTTTTTTCGGCCCTTCTTCTCAAAATTGATCGTTCACAGTAATTTGGTAAAATCTCTGGTGACACACTTCCTTAAAATAATGTGTAACATCTGAAAACTTATCTGACTCAGTTCACGTTCCTCCCCCTTAAATATAAGAGAAAGAATACTATACACTGTATGCCTTTCCACCCGGTTACATATACTACCGAGTGTTGTTACGAAGCTTAACTGACTGTGCCGCGGGTTTACACTTTTTTAGAGGGTAATATTAATTCCACGATCTTCAAAGTGAAGGCAAGTCGTTGCGATGGACAATAACCTCCGAAAGGGATCATTCATTTCGACAGCATGAAATGCTGATCTTGCATGTGCATTCATATAAAAAGTTAAATACACTTCTTTCATTTTCCTCTACCAAGATCGGCTTCAGGCTAACTGAAAGTCAAATGAATTACCCCTATCGCAAATAACGGCGTGCCTTTACTCCAGCTCAGAATCAGTTGTATGGCTGGTCCTGTCTTGGGCATATCAGCCCCCTATCCCTTCTTTATTTTTGCTTTTGGTTTCATAACAGTCGACATCACCATCTTCATCAGTGATAAACTGTTTCATGCTATGCTCATCTCTTTCAGCAAACTAACATATTTCAGGGCAACTCTGTAACCAACATTACTAAGAATAATGAAAGATTTAGGGAGGGCTCAACTAAAGAGCAAGTCGCTTATAAAAAAATTCTCATTTTAATTGCAATATCTTTCCTATAACGGATCAGTGTACATGCTGAATTATCTTTATGAAAATCACCTAATAATCGCAACCCCATTTATTCGCAACATTATCCATGCTTCTGAGAAGTTGTCATTAATCGAAGTTCGACTGTATCATAACTAACTGCATCTTCCTCGCATACAGCAAAAATGATTTCCAGATAAACACTTTAGTAACGAGCCATCCCGAGGATGAATACCAAGAATTGTAACCTAAGGGAATTCCGATGAGAGGCAGATTCTCAGCCACGAACTTAGCATGAGCGGTCTCTAGGGAGGTTCTAATTCCATTGTCAGTGGAAGGACTTTGCTAACAGGACGTCTCCCGTTTTCTAATTGAATTATCCGCGCGTTTCCTTAAGAAGATTGTTACCGGCAAGCTAACAAAATGAAGACAGTTGAAACTCCGCAAGCACGGGCCTGAATGCTTCAGGCACTTGAGACGAGATGAGCGCGTTTTTCCGCACTGTTACTGAATGGTGACGTGTTTGCAGTAGACTAAAGCGACAAATCTTCGAGATTATAAAGTGACCCTGTAACCCACATCTGAAATGTGAAAGGGGTTACCGGTGTGATGAGTCACACCAATGGAATAGCCAAAGGGATTGGTTTGACATGGGAGAATTTGATTTCGAAATTATAGCTGGTTTAAAGGGGGAAAAAAGTAGGTTTGGTTTGTATGATACATTTGATTAAACCTACAACCACCTTCACACAATGTGTTAAACAAGTTATGCAAGTTTATTCCGATGAATTAAATCGCCCAATAAGGACAAACTGATACATAGAACATACACACGTTTCTTGTTTCTTCTATATATCAGTGATGTATTTTCAGCGGTATCTCTTGCCTGTGTAAGCGCCTGGACAATATGAAACGTAAGAAAAAAAAAACTTGTTCTCTGTATATCTTCCTTCTCTTTCTCTTGCCCTACAAAAAAAGGCCTTCTGAGGGGTGAAGGGTGGGGGTGAAAGCTGACGTGGCCTGTGTTGTAGGCGAATGGAGCGGTACAGACTCAAGTATTATTTATAGCTTTTTTCTATATAATAATGGTATATGTATAACACGAAAGTTCTCGATCTAGACTCTAGACCCACACTGAAGCAAAAGGAAGCGTCTGCCGTGTGATATCTGAACTGATTCCATTTTGGATGACATCAATGGATAACCGCAAGGGATTTCTTGTATTACATACATGGCCGATGCCATTTTGAGCAAATGATGATTTTAAATATAAAAGGGGGGTAAAGGAGAAAAGTTATCAAGATATTTTATATTATAACGATCTACTGTAGTTTAACCGTCACATGCATGAAGTGATCTTCCAGAAAATCCTTCTCATTAAAATTAAGCTAGATCTGCTCTTCTTCTTCTTCTCCTTCTTCTTCTTCTTCTTCCTCCTCCTCTTCATTTTCCTCTTCTTCTTCTCCTTCTTCTTCTTCTTCTTCCTCTTCTTCTTCTTCTTCTTTTTCTTCTTCTTCCTTTTCTTCTTCTCCTCCTTTTTCTATTTCTTCTTCCTCTTCTTCTTTTTCCTCTTCTTCTTCTTCTTCTTCTTCTTCATCATCATCATCCTCTTCTCCTTCTTCTTCTTCTTTTTCTTCCTCCTCTTTTCGTCTTCTTCTTCTGCTTCATAAGCAGCAAGGAATCGACGTTGACGTTAATGCAAAGCAAGTTGCACTCAATTCAGCATTGTCATCTCGGCTTGCCTAGTTTACCCGTCCATTCTGTCCGAGGTTCAAACCCCACTGAGCCATTCTCCGACAGATCTCTTTTCTCTCCCTCTTTGTCCCCTACGACACCCAAAGAGAACAATCTCTTTGTTTCTCTTACGACGGCTGCCAAGATTAAAATTTCTATTCTTTCATTTTCCACTTCTTGATTCCCTTCTTCCTTTCAGCGTCCTGCCCATGAATTTCAAATACCATAATTAAATGATGATATTCCGACTTCTTTTAATAATTCCCGGAAGACTCCGCATGCATGCCGTTAAAAAAAAACAAAGAAAAAAAAACGCCGTGCATTCTCATTAGACGTTGTAGTTTAGCAACATCGACGGGGTACACCACTGTATACCGTGCTATTTTGGTTGTTTGGACGATTTAGGTTTTCATCCACTAGACTACTTGCAAAATCGAACAAAACATCTGAAATGGATGCGTCCGAGAGATGGCTGAAAGCCCACATCACAGGCTTAGTGATTTTGACTTCACGCTTAGTTTGGAAATTAAGTAATGGAGTATTTCCTGAAAACGGGGCATTTTCCGGAAATGGGGTATTTCCGGAAAACTGTAAAAATAGAAGCATAAAATACAGATGCAGCACTTCCTGTGAACTCACTCCTGGGAGTAAACAATTATGGCAACCCTTAATGGTGTGAATTGTGGTCTTATGCAAATCAATAATGGTAGAAAGAGAAGAACCATGTTTTCGAACTATCGAGATAACAGTACCTTATGACGGCTCAACGCTCAGTGTTCTAAGTGTGATTCAATATGTTGCTTTGTTTACATGCAGGCGCATCAGGTCACAAGATAACGATTGAAACTTGTTGTGTTGTTGTTGTTGTTGTTGTTGTTGTTATTATTATTATTGCGGAAATACCTCATTAGTCAATTCAGTCATATGTTTGCTAGTGTGTCCCGTGTGGGCTGTTGTATGCAACCCATGTGGGGTTTTGTTTGCCTGCCACAGGATCCCAAATGGCCTGCACAAGTCAAAGCAATATAGAGGCATGGATCAAAGGTCAAGCTTCTGTAGAGCTCTAATAACAGGACGTCCTTCTGCTTATAAACAGTGGAAAATAAAATTTTAAAATCCAGCGTACTTTCCGTTCAAAATAGGGTGGCTATTACGACCTAAGTGCGACAAATATGAGTCGACCCCATTAAGGTATTAGGCTAGTCAGTAAGTGAGTATCGTATTCAAAGTGAGATTAATAAAGCTTAGCTGATTCTATGGTCATGAGTTAGCTGGATACGCGTATTTACAGTTGTGGCAAGTCAAATACTCAACTCAGTTGACTGGTTAGGTCACGTATTGGTTGGTCAAGCATATTTACAGTCGTGACTAGTCGAATACTCATCTCACTGACTGGTTAGGTCACGAGTTAGTTGGTAAAGCGTATTTACAATTGTGGTTAGTCGAATACTCAAACTCAATTGACTGGTTAGGTCACGTCTTGGCTGGTCAATCAAATTTACAGTTGTAACTAGTCGAATACTCAGTTCAGCTGACTGGTTAGGTCACGAGTTAGTTGGTAAAGCGTATTTTGTGGTTAGTCGAATACTGTTTAGATTGGGTATCACGGCTAAAACAGATTGCTTGTATTAATTCACTAGGGACTTTGTTCCGATGGTATCATTGCACGTATTTAAGACTGATTTCCCTCTCGTGAGCAAGCTCGGCGATAGAGGGGTGGAGGGAGGAGGTCACGGGGCAGGACCGTTGACCGGAGTGTCTAGGCCCCTCGTGTGCATGGGAGGTGAGTGTGGCTCTCGTGGATAGAAGAGAAACAAAACAAGAATGAGGCGCTCTAGTCAATATTCCCTCAGTTAAATCCTTGTTACATCTTGCTTTCTCTCGAATTGTATTTGCCGATGTCTCATAAAATACTCCTTTATTTACCCCGGGGCTTGTGCTGGCTCTCCATGGCCTTGTAAACACCGCGCACTATAATGCATAATTCATTCGGTGTTTTTCCCTGGGTCGCCGAACAGTAGACGCAAAATGGGTGAGCACTACGGGAATGCCAATGGATGGGGAGGTTATCGACCGTAGAAGCTACACACGGCAGATGACGGCCTGATAAAGTGTTAGTTTATACAACTCGGAAGCGGAAGGGCGTCATCGCAGAAAGACCAGCCCATTTGCGGTTAATTCTGGTGAGCTTTACGACATTACGTAACCCCCCTGTCAAAAAAAAAAGTAAAAAGACTAGTAACGAAATATGGTTATTTCGATTTCAGAAAGATAATTTCTTCCTCTTCTTAAAATAACAGGGCTGACAAGGATGCAAAAAAAAAAAAAAACCCTCTTCATACTCAGTCGCGTCAAATGTCTTAAATTAAACTACACTGAAAAACTCAAATTTCATTGCATTTATATTTATTGTTCAATGTATTCTTGTCTTTCTCCTAAAATTGCTTATGTCTTTAAGATTCTCTTCTCGCTCGTAAATACAGATATCATATTATTATTTATTATACTATTGCATTTGTCTGCAAGTTCTGATTTCTCCAAGTGATAGAACGCACGAGGCTGACTTGCAAAAGTATTTATGACGCAAAGTTGGAACTTAGGCCCATTTTATGACCTGAATGTTTTGATAAAACATTCGAAAAAAATCCCAGAATTATACACACTATCTAGGCTATTTAGGCCCCACCATGGTACGCATATGAATTTTCCTAGATTACTTGGGAAATGGTTTCCCTACAGGATAATCTCATATCAAGACGACACAGTCTTGCACTTGTCTAATAAGGAACCTGATTTACTTGCTTCCCATAGACTACATTGCGATACCCTACTGTTATCACAACCCTGACTTGACAAATTTTCCTGCTTAGCATTTTTTCATTCAAAAGTCCCAAATGTTTTGTCCCTTGAAAAAAAAGGCTTTCAGTCAATATGCTGGATGATGTGTGAACTAGATCCCGTGTTGTTCAGGCCGAAGAGTGTTGTGGTTTATGGCAAATTATCGGAAGTAATTGTTATCCTTGCTTGTATTTTCGGTTCTATATTTGGCTTAAAAGCCTGTCAATGAAAAAAATGCAAAAAAAAAAAAATATCGTTAACTTACTGCGATTAAATAATCTTATCGCAGACTGCATGTCGAAGACAGAAAGCGGTTACAACTCTCTGTAGGAGCCGTAAACAAATTCCTAACCTTTAACGGATGTTTTGCCGGATTAAACATTAATTTTTTAATCTTCAACAGTTTGCCAAAGTTATATAGACCAGTCTCCGAAATAATTTCAGGATTGCAAAGCAAATGATTCGCCTGAATTTTCCGCAGCGCTCATTCTTAGAGGCATGACATGCAAGTTTCATTATGTTGGGTTGGAAGGTTGATGGGTTTCAGTGCTGGTTGTTTGCATAAAAGGCAACGCAATGAGATATGATTGCAAATTATTGATTACTGGCTCGGTGCTATGGCTTCCTTTTGTACACGGGATTGTGCACGCTCTGTAGTTAAGTTTGTGGAACGTAATTGACATTTCTTTCTCTCTCTCTTTCTCTTTCTTTTTCTCTTTCTGTCTCACTCTACTCTCAGATTTTTCTATGCTTGAAACTTTAGTTTGTTCCAACGTACATGTATAATGTGATTATGACCGCTACTATTTGCTATCTGTTCCGCATCATTCTCTTCGTGTCGGCGTTGATTTTGTGTTCTACAGAGAAATGAAGATTGGAGTATACAGTGTGTTTAGTCCTACCCGCAGGTCTAACTTATCGTATATAAATAATAATAATGATAATAATAATAAATATGATAATTAAATAAATATATTATTATTATTATTTATTATAATATTACTCGGAGGATTAATAATTTATCGTAAAATTACCTTGTCTTTATGTTCAGGAGCTTACACATGAATTTCGATTGTATTATCAAAATCGGCCTAAACTTCTATATTATATCACCAACACGGACGATTGATTTAAGCTTTGTATTTTTCCCTCTTCGTGCTATTAGATATGAATATCTGAAACGGTACAGGATATTGTCATAAGCAAATGTCACTAGAGGTGGTGGCTGCACCACATTAGCTTTAATTGCCAAGCTTCAATCATCATCATTATGCTAAAAATCATCCGCATCATCATAATCATCATCATTATCATCATCAACATCATCCTCAGCACCAGCATCATTATCATCATCACCACCACCACCACCACTATCGTCAACTTCATAAACGATGTAATTAGAACCATAGTTCTCTTCCTCATCTTGCCAACACAAACCTCTACGTCATCTCCGCTCTCAAAACCACTTCCATAGACACGTTATCAGCCAAAAACTATTCCATCAAAACCTCTGATGATAGTCACTAACTCAAAGACCAACAACAGTTTCCCGGAGTAATTGCCAATGTCTCATATCGGGACCGACAAAATAATTGGCCCGTTGGGCATAATGGTGTGTTTCAGAGTGGCAATTTTGGACTGTCGCTTCAGGAAAAAAATAATGAAATGTCGTGAACAGATTTTTTTGTCTAGACTTTAGGGTTTGCCAAAAAAGGACATAGACTATGCAATTTTTTTCTTCAGCATTGGACTTTATGACTTTCAGACTACCATCAAACTGCACATAGTTCGTACCATTTTTGGACTTCGGTGAAAAGAGTAGAGCACGTATTTGAACTATCATGGGCGTAGAGTTAGTTTGGAGGTATTAAACTCAATGGTGGGGTGTTTTGGGACAAGATTAATATGCTTTGCAATTTCACCGAATACTATGGATTATTTGGTCTTCAAGAACTGCATATTATCTGAAAAAGTAGTGTACCAAGTTGTACGTTAGCATGAAAGAGGGAGATTATTGACTCAACTTTTTTTTTTTGAGGGGAGAGGGGGTGGAAACAACATACGCCTTGTATTTTCGCACATCAGTGTAAATTGTTTCGAAGAATTGCATACTAATTAAACTGATAGCTAAGAATCTGCACATAAGAATAAAAGAGGGACCTTCTGCCACTGCCACAATTAAAATGGGTATTGCATCTTTCTAGGTTACGTGGAGTAAAAGTGTCTCACGCTCTTATTCCAGTGACTACAGTCAGTGACACAGCCGTTCATGACTGCTCAAAGGAGTATATTATTATGTCTCCTGTTAGTATGTTGATATGTCCACCCGTCTGTCTGAGTTCCTGTCCATTTATGTTGTCTCTTCACGTGTCTTATTTTCTGTCCATTTGTCTGCTTATGTACGGTCCAATGGTGGCTATAATTATGTCCATATTTTATAACATAATCACTATGAAAATAGTGCGAAATGTGGATCTAAATCTGAAATCTTTTATACAGCAGAACCTGATAAACTCTAATCCCAGAGGTCAAATTTATAATTTTTTAAGGTCTTCATGTCCTCGAACACAAAGTGATGTAGAATTCAGAAAACTCGGACTAAAGGATAACGAGTATGCAGGTATTTCCCGTATGTAAGTTTCGAGGCCTTAAGGTCCTTCTGTACTCAAGATGGAGTAGAAATTTGAGAGCTTGCGCACTAAGGGATCTCTTACCGTCGTAAGAATTACATTAGTGCATAAGTGCTGAATGCACTCTTAGTAGCGTTCAGCATGGACAGATAATCATTTTCTTACCATGGTTAGAGATCCCATAGGTAATGCGCGAACTCTCAATTTATGCCCGAAGTAGTGAAACTGAGAATGGACAATACATGTAATGGCTCTAGTGTTAAACAACCAAGAGCCTGCACTTTAACGATGGGATGTCTTGCCATCTTAAGAAATACATTATAGTGCTGAATGCATCCTGAATAGCGTTCAGCATGAACACATAACGTATTTCTTACGACAGTTGGAGATCCCATAGTTAATGCGCAAGTTCCCAATCAACCCTTACCTTTTCCATGTATCCAGCTGGAACTCGCAAAGGCCGACAAGATGAAGATCATGGCTGACACATGGGCGAACACGCCAAACAGGCGAAAAGGTCGCCACAGCTTCGCCTCTCTCAGATAATACTCCTCGCCGAACTTTCGTAAATCCGAGCTGTTCTGCCTCGTCTTGAACTTGAGGAAGTTCTTCATGCTGGTCATAATACCGGGTGTTGATTGGTCAAAGCGAACTACGGAAAACTTAGTGGCTTACGTCCATTGGCTGGGTGGTTACCCTGTGACTGTCAATCAAAGTTCCTGAAATATCATTGGCAGATTCCGTGCTGTCTTGTAACTCCATGAGTTTGTGTTTTTTTTCCCTTAGAATACCAGCTTTCTCTCTTGGCTTCTTTTCACTTTAAAGGAAGAAGCTCGTAAGCACAAGGGACAATGCATGTCAAGGTGATGTTATCAGAATATGAAGCTTTCGTGGATCAATACGTTGAGCTGGAACCCATGTTTCAGTATCGGAGAAATCGATAGAGAGGCTTAAACCTTTTAAATAATTCATAGAATGGATAAAACAGGAGTGGTAATTTGTTAGAGAGAAGGAGAGATAGTTTCCCATAATGATCAGTACGATGGGATTTCACAAACGGACACAGAAGGATTCAGATTTTCAGATACACTTAGCTCCACATCAACTGCAACTCCCCGGAACACAAATAATTTCATACCGGTACCTAGGAAGTCAACGGAATCAAGCGGTATTTCTCCAACCTTTAAAGGAAATATTTTGTTTCCTGGAAAATACATAAAATTGCGACTGAGTGGAAGTGACTGCGTGTTATATGTAACTTTGTCCAACGCATTGGCGTCTTCCTTGTTGTGATCAAAATGATGCTATGGCATCTCTCTGTTCGAGCCGACTTACACAGGCATTCTGTCCAACCTAAACGTGCTCTATGAAAATACCAGATGGCTACAAACATTCACCAGTAGCCTACTGTGGACGCAAGTTAATGATAACCCTCAACCACTACCCATCCTCACATTACATACACTCACATAGATCTAGACTAGTATCATTTCAAAGATATGTCACAACGCCAGTCAGTGCCCTATTAATGAGATGTAACGATACTTCTATCTAAATAAACTTACATAGTTTTACGTAGCAGTATCAGTTCTTGGAAATGGGGCAACCAGTTAGTATATCTGTCAAAACAAACCTATCAGTACCCTCTTCTGATTTGTAATGACATCTCTCTTTTGGCATGACTTACACAGTACTATGTGGCAATATCCATTTCTTAGAAATGGAACAACCAGGTCATAGTTCTATCAAAAATAATTAGCCATGACTACCATTCGTACGTAGTTTGGAAGCGTAACTCTGCCTCTCTATTTACACAGCACGACTTGACAGTACCCGTTCTTAGAAATGGGACGACCAGCTGGTACACAAATAGTGTAAGGTTGCGAGAGCATGCACTAGCCTGGATACGAGACTTATAAACCGCATTATTATTATTACACCTGTTAGGACTTCTCTGATCAGTAACCTTGTTCGGAAATGTAACACCCTTCTCTCTCACATCGGCTCACACGGATACTCAGTCCCCGCAGCGACGACCCTTCTGTCTTTATATAAACTTACACAGCACCATGTGACGATGCCAGTTCTTAGAACTGGAACAACCATGTCGAAGTTCTTTCAGAATATCCATTAGTACGCTGTTCGGACGTGTAATGACACCTCTCCTTTTTCACAGTTCTGTATGGCAGTCCCATTTCTTGGAAATGGACCTACCAGGTTGTAGTTCTGTCAGTGTATCCGCCAGAACGCTGTTCAGGAGTGTAACCACGCAAGATGTGACAGTAGCAAGACTTCTTAAAAATGGATTAACCAGCTGGCATACCTGTCAGAACTATTCTGATCAGTGCCCTGTTCGGAAATGTAACACGTCCTCTCTCACACCGGCTTACACGGGTACTCAGTCCAGCAGCTCCGAGTTTGCAGAGCTCTGTCAAAGTCTATCAGTATAACGGCCTGTCACCAGTATCTGAGGAAAGGACGTTTGACAAGATCGATAGAGAGGAACCAGGCGCTGGACTGACCGAACAGGCCACGGGTAGTTATTCAGGGCGTGCCCCCGGAGGGGACTGCAGATTGATGGAGGCGATAAACTAGCTGTGTCCTTTGTAGTTAAATTGAAAACAACAATAACTGAGCTGGCGATGAGCGTGTCAAGAATGTATTAATTTCTCTCTTAGAAAGGACATTCACTCGGATTCCGGATGTCCATTGAGTGGGCCAAGGGGAGTAAGTTAATTGTGAACTGCGCGAAGAACTTTCACTGACTAACCAGCTCTTAGGTATAAAATTTCTTAGCAAATTACAAAAAGCACCGATCCGTTTTTAAAGAGTGGTTCCTTCAATCAGACATAACATATCTTCTGGTTGATGTCTACGGAGATTTTTTTAAAAAATGAAAGAAGTATGACAATGACAAAATGGAAAGAGGGAACGAAGAACGAAAACATAAAGAAACAAAGAAGAAACAGGTGGCTCAAATGCGGAGCGACCTGTATTATTATGTTCATCGGCAGGCTTGAACGAACCCCCTTAATTAAGAAAACCATCAAACGTCCAAAAATTCTTAATTAGGTCATATGATAGAGGAAATGACGCGGTTTTAGGTAGTGTGAATATATTTTTTTTAAACAGGCAGGGTGCTCACAACAACTTCACGAACAGGCCGGGTGCTCGTAACTTCACCCAATTTCAGTAAGTCCAACACTGAAAAAATCACATGTTTACAGCTTGTTCTATCGTGCATTTGCAGAGTTGGAGAAATAGTTCCGTTACTGGCAATGTGTCTTTGAATAGGACGCCTCAGTTTATGGTATTATGAATATTGCAAAACATCCAAATGCACATTTCAAACTTTCTTGGTGTTTTTCATTTAGGACAAAAAAACTATTTCTGGATTGTTTGGAAATAACATAGAAAGTGGACCAATTTAGGGGGCTATATATAACTCCAAACAGCCAACCAACCAGCCATTTCCTGCTGTGGTTATTTCTCTTGATAATGTGGTTTCCGTCTAGCCTGCCGAAGAACTTAAAAATCTCGGGTCTTCAGACTCATTCAATTACCCGTCTGTTTATTCAACACGAGGCAAGATACACTCTGAACACCAGTTTCCGACGACTCCGACGGACAGACAGGAGCACCACGTGACGACGAACCCGAAACCCCAAGATAAACACAGCCGTCATGTCCAGTAGAGAATAGGAGTAACGCCAACATTGATCCTTTGCTGAATCTTAAGAGCCCCAGAATCAATTATTGATCACATCCAAAGATCATACTTTTGTCCGCTTAAGTTACCAAGACGATTGGCTGTTGAAGTTCTTTGTACAAGGTCTTTGCACGCCGTCGACCAGGCGCGCACTGAGAGGCACGGTTGTTTAATGGGCAAGGGGATGACGTAAAAAAAAAAATAACAGAACTTGGAGGATGAATCAGAAGATACTACTGAGCAGCCAGATTTGGCTCAGTTGCTAAACGACAAGAATTGTATGCTTCTTAAACCAATTTGAACCAATTTGAATGGACTTCGAATGATTAAGTTCTTCCATTTTTTTCCTCATGAGGTGCTTAGAATGGTTTAACACTCGTCAACAGGAAAAGCAGTATCATCATACACTTTAATGTAACAAATCCTAATGTATATAGTTAACAGAGCTTGTGAATAGGAGCGGCATTGTAAGTTTCTCAGGGAACTGAAAATTTCTTGAGTGGTCTGACCTTCTGTGGTAATAATAATGTGAAGATGCTTGAGCAAGCACTGGCCTGGATATGAAACTTTTAAAGTTTATCATTATTATATATTACTATTATTATTATTATTATTATTATGAATATTATGAATATTATGATTATTATGATTATTATATGGGGTAAAGTAACTAAGAAAAGAAGAGGAGAGATAAAAACATGAAGATGAAGCTCCCAGGCGACGGCTCTACCGGCAGAGGGGACCGCACTAGATAGTTACGGTCCTGGCTGCTGCTATAGTTAGCTAGACACTGGATACTTTAAATTTCGCAATCTCTTAACCCTGATTGGAAGCACACAAAGAGCACAGCACTGACCTCCCTCACAGAACTGCCAACAGAACAACAGTGACATCTCGAAGAGAAAATCGATATAAAACTCTGAATGGACGTCAAATCATGCTGTCAACAGCTCGAAATCAAAAACACAGACGAGAAACTGACCTTTATGAAACAAATTGTCTCCTGAACAACTTAACGAAACGAGTGGGGCAAAAAAAAAATCGATCGATGTTAGAAGCAGTGGAGAGTGGGAGTGAGGAGTGAGATACAGCACTTCTTCCTCTCAGTCCGGCATTATAGAGCCATTGTCTAAGAAGATAAGAAGCAGGTAAAGACAACTAAGTGCTTGCGCAGTAACGATGGGATCTTTTACCATCACAAGGTGGAGCCACACATTTATGACGCCAGTTGCAGAAGGATGAATGTGCTTACTTTCCTGGCTTTTTTTTTTGTTTTGTTTTGTAAACAAACTCCGAAATTTGAAGTATGTTTGCCACGATGGTTATGCCTGGCGTCTGTGTTTTTATTATCAATAATGGACACAACGTCATCTTTCGTGCTCTTTTACATGAAATTATCTTATCGTCAGAATGCAAAGACATTTTATTTTTTTTTAAGCAGCCTTTCACTTCAGTAAGCGGAAATACTGATCATAGAGGATTTTTCTGTAAATCTGCAAATGACTGGGTAGATAAAGACATGTTTCTGGATCAGCGAGGTAAAATACAAATAAACAATGCATTACTCCTATGCTATTNAAATCACCTTTTTTCCTCTGGTCAACCTCTGCAATGTCATTTTGAAATGACCGATATTTCGCAAGCCATCCTGTGTCCTTGCAAACACACCATTTCAGCATTTCAAGTTACCCCAAGACGTATTGCCACTAAATTGCCCTTCGCGTTGGATATTATTGACTTTCTAGCAAACAAGAGCAGCGAAATGAGCAAATCCGCAAGGTCGCCGTCTCGTTAAAACAGTCTGAGTGGAAGATCCATAGTGAGAATGTGTTCATTATTACCGCCACCGTTCCTGAACTGGCTAAATCTTTACCCAGGGCCGAAGCGCGGGTGATGACGACCATAACTCTGTGTGCTGGGTTATGCTGCTGTAGGG
>JAWQUT010000026.1:1319808-1333183 GCA_033807755.1 Ellobium chinense | reverse complement strand
AGAGAATCGGGATGGGAGTGAGCACAGGGGAGAGGGAGAGGGGGAATGGGGACAATAAGCATTATTTCGTAGAAGCGTGGCTGAATGGTTATGACTGTTGACTCAAGACCAAAAGGTTGTGGGTTCGATTCGCGACCAGTGTCGTATTGTGAGTGCCCTGAGAAAGCATTTCATTCGCATTTTCCTCAGTCTACCAGTCTGTATAATGGGTATCTAGCTAAATGCAGTGGAAGATATTATCAAAATGCTAGTGATCAGCGCCTGTAAATGGCAGCTGTACTGTACGCGCCTTAGGGAGTTTAGAAAGTCCTAGAGAGATCAGGCCTGCCGAGGTAACAGTGGTGTGAGGTCATGTAAGCAGGCATTAGCCTGGATACCAGACATATAAACGGCATTATTAGTTTCATTACTATTTTCAAAAAAATGGACATAAATGGTTCAGTTTTTCAACTCCTCAGTTATGGGAAGTCTTGGAGGAAACAAACATTCATGCTGATTTATTTACATTCCTACCACGTCTAGTGTTCTTGGATGAGGACAGAAAACTAGGAGGTCCCGTGTGCACGTTGCGGACGTTAAACCTCTCTTGACAATTATTTTAAAATCATAGACGGATAGGCCTAGTGGTCTTTTTTCCAGGCAAAATTGATAGGTAAATTCTACCGAGTAGTTAAGTCTTACAATCTAAAGAGCGCAAAATGGTCTTAATCGTGCTGACATGCCGTGGAATCCAACATTCAAACAAACTCAAACAAATAGTCTGGTTTTAGTGCAGTATACACAGCCGAGGAATCGTCTGAATAGAGGTATCGACTTACAAGGGGAAAAAATGAAGAAGAGTTTAATTGCGCATACCCTCTGCAAACGTTAACACATCAGGACTCTAAAATTATAACACCATAATAACTTCACGCTGGCTAAACCGGTGATCTCGAGCTGACTCCAGGATCGATACTGACGCAGACAATCCCGAATGTAAATACGATTAAAAGCCGTCATCTTTGCTTAATACCACAGAAACAGGAATTACACGCTTTATAAAATAATGTGGTATGGCACAGCAGCTAGATGTAATCGTTAGTCTCTCTGAAAGAAAAAGTAATCAAATTTACCCACTCTTCCCACATATAAATAGAAAAAACAAAACAAAACAACAAAGCCGACATATTGGCGTCATCAGTTTCCTTTCTCTCAAGTTTTCGTAATTCCCACAGCTAAAAAGAAAACTATTAAATATAGTCCGCATATGAAAGGCTACAACTGCGTCGACTAGCTCTTCAAAACATAATAATACGATTTTTACCCTCTGCTAAAAGCTGCGGACGAAAATACAGCATAACCTCATGAGCTAATGTTTCATACCACTATATCAATAATTGAGAGCTTGCGCATTAACGATAGCGTCTCATACCATCTTAAGAATCACATAGGTGCATTGGTGCTGAATGCATTCTTAGTGGCATTCAGCATGCAGAGATAATGTACTCCTCACGATGGTAAAAGACCCATTGTGACTGTGCAATCTCTCAAATAATAATAACAAGAGTAAAAGTAAGAATAATGATATAATAATGATAAAACCCAGCACACTCATTATTATGCTTTAGTTCTTATACCCTTACTTGTAGTCAGCTTTTACTTCTAAATTCGAGCATGTCACGAGCTCAAAAACCATGGCCGTGTCCATTAGAATCTAACTTTGTAAGGCCCTTTTCTGTAAGAGTTCTATAACCTACGAGTAGATGCATAATACTTAATCACTGATACAATGTAAGATAAGATCCTTAACATCATTCTAATGTTCTCAAATCAAGCTAAGCAATTTTTGGACCAAAACACTTCTTAGACTAGACTAGCACAATGCTCCGCAGGCTAAATGTCTCTGAAATTCACTGCGATTAGTAAACGCTATTTACATGTCCTACATCCTAGAAACAGAGACCTATCATTGACACAAATAGATCAACACACAACATCAGCAAGACACACAGCTCACAGTAAACTGAACTTAACATTATCAATCAAACGTAAACATCCAGTCGTTTAAACTAATCTCTTGAGTTCAGGCTGTGAAGCTGCAACGCCAGTTCTATCCCTGCTCTAATCAATATCGGTAAAAAAGAACCTTCGCAAAATCACTGACAGCTTGTATCTAGAGGATTTATTGTAAACTGCCACTAGCAGCTGTTGCAAGAGGATAGAAAAAGCAGCAACTAGAGATTCAATACATACTTAGAAAGAAAAAGAAACGATTTGGGGACGCAAGCTAACATAATGAGGCTGCTAAACTATATGTATGTTCGAGGTAGTGAGAGACTCAAAACAAGTTACCTCATTTCATACTTCTGGTGGTCGAGATTACAGAGAAAACTGTCTCTAAGAAAACAGTCTGTATATCCAAAAATACTTTGAAGACTGTGAAGACAAATACCCAGACCAAACGATCCTCTGGAAAGACTGTTGCAACACTTCAACAGAAAGCTTTTAAATTTTGTATAACTGAAAGTATCACTCTAGTATATCACTCTATTAAGACCACATCTCCGCTGTCACACACTGATCATTACTAGCATCCAAGCATTCAGTGTGGATCGTGTCCAGATACGACCAACATGAGCAAAAGATCCTTTAGCAGAACAAGACGTCAGTTCATATCTTTGCACACATATTCCAAAACAGGCACAGCTGAAAGAAGATTGACTTAATTTAATAGTACAGCTGCGCTGAAAAAAAATAAAATTTGCAATATCTTTTAATCAAGTATACATCATAGATCCTACCCTGAAAACAGACAACCTGAATATAACTTTCTCTAGCCACACAAGACGCCAGTGGTTGTTTCAGTACAAAGCTAGACTGCAATGAATGACTTATTGACAGTGTCACAAACTCATGAGGTCAACATCCAGAGGCTACACAATACACTGTTACAATGACAAATATTTTCGCAGAAGGATTTAGAAGTCAATATAACAAAAAGCAAGCCTTTGAATGTAATGATACATTTGCCTTGTTATACACTTGTGATATCTTGAAGCCCATACATTCCATGTAGACTGTGTGATTTTATAAACAACTTGAACAAAACATCCTCTAATGGCACAAGCCGTCGGTAAATATTTCAAAAACAAAGCTTTCAGCTGGACTGAAATTAATGACTTATCGACATTGACAGAAACTCCTGAGGTCAACATCCAATGGCTACACAATACACTGTTACAATGACGAAATATTTCCGCAGAAGGTTTTTGAAGCCAATATAACACAGAGCAAGTATAAGCTAAACTAAATATAATGGCACATCTGCCCTATCACAAACTTGTGATATTATGAAGCCTATACATTCCATGTAGACTGTATGATATTACAAACAACTTGAACATTCCATGTAGATTGTGTGATGTTATAAACAACTTGAACAAAACATCTTCTCATGGCTGGTAAATATTTCAGTGCCAACGCTTTCAGCTGGACTGAAATTAACGTTTTCTTGACAATGTCACAAACCCATGAGGTCAACGTTCACTGGCTACACAATACACTCGCTAGAATTACATAATATTTTCGCAGAAGACTCTCCAAGCCAACATAGCAGAGAGTTGCCGGACTGAACAAAATGTCATCTCACTTTATCCCGTGCGGTCGATACTGGCGAGGGCGATGCCACATGTAAATATCCTGCTCTTACTTAATTTGTCGTTGCTCTGAGTACTCACGATGCGATACGTAATTTCCGCGCGTGGGTGTGCGCGACGCGTCCTCTGTGGTTCCCAGCACGACTCTGTCATTACCGATTGTTGGGCACAAGTGGGTTAACTTTATTGTTAAGCAAGGCTGAAACAGCACTGTTCTGATCTGTATTGTGGCCTTTCATGACAATGCAGTCCGGTCTCACTCGTCGAGGGACTTGGTATCTTTATGCCCTTTGGTCTTCAGTAATAATTATAATATTGACGCCAGCAACTCTAGAATGTCCATCTTTACTCATGCATAAACATTCGTAATAAGCAGACAGGAGGGTGGATGCGTCCGTATATCATTATTGCCATTGTGTCGTATCAAAAGGACACATCGAGGCATGACATAATACCTCATAGCTCGAATGTCCCATAGCGGCTCGTAAGTGCGTATTCTCCTAGGTCACAAGAAAAGGCCATAGCATCTGCACTGTAGTACGTGCCCCATTATCAGAATGTCACCGCAGCAATGTTGGCTCATTGTTGGCTTTATATTATGTCCCCCAAGACCTCACCGCTTTTTGGAGACCAGATATTAACATATATAACTTAACATTATATTTGGATAGGCATGTTCTTTATTGCCCTGCATATTAAAATTACAGTGTAGTATGCAGATTAATGTTTCAGCAAAAAAAAAAAAGGCACTTAAATCTATATGTGCTATTCTGAAGTTTAACAGACATAAAGAGAGAGATACCATTGCCATGTATCTTGTAATAATATGACTTTTCATGACCTTTAATACCTGTTTGTATAACCCGACATTTGTAATATGTCTTTTTTTTTCTTCTGCTTACATACAGCCTGTTGTGTCTGTATAATACACTTTTTTAAACTTTCAGGAGCTGATTTCGCATAATTACAAGAACGCTCTTTTAAAGAGCACTTGGAAACGAACCCAATGTAATCGTAATTGTGTTAGAAATAACCGTTTCTAGGGTCGGAGTGTTTATAGCAGTAGGGTGTTCCTTAACGTCTTTACCCGTTGTTATATAAAGCTCTTTGACGTACGGATACGTTAAAAATTCCAATATATGTGTGTGTTGTCCGAATTAGTGAGTAAACTTTGACACAAAATATAAAGTTTTCAGGATCAAAGCATGAAAGCAATTATCCGTGGCTTAAAATTGAAGAATGGTTTCCAAAACTGGTGGGAAAATCTTGTGAATAAACGATGGATGATTCGCTTCACAAGATAGCATCCTTACCTTCACAGAATTCAAATGGCACAGCGATGGAGGAAATCTATATTACCTCCAGCTCAGTTTTCTTTTGAATGACAAAAAAAAAATGAGAAATCTGTGTGTTTTTTCCTCTGAATACATTTTACCTCATTCATACACAAAAAAAAAGAGGCTGTGTCAGTTATGACATTTTCAGTGCAAGCACGAACAGGCCTGCTCTCCCGTCATGAGATAAAGCAAACACGTTGATGGCGCTTTACAATGCATATATGGATGTTTTGTCTTACCATGGCAGTCAGAATCATTGCATAAATTTTAACAAAAACAATAACAATAACTTTATTAAGCTCATGTTTCGTCAAACATATAGCAATACAAAAACTTCTTGTAAAGTATAATAAATAATCAACGATATATGTATATATATGACTACATCCACTCGCTAGCATACACATAAAGGGCACACACTGGTAAATATTAATGAAAATCGTATTTAATACTTTCAGGCGGCTGGATACTGGAACTAGTAGTTGAAATGTTTGTCTATGTTTTAACATGGTCAGTAATTATCTTGATAAATTTTGAAAGTGAATTCAAAAGCCTGGGATTAGTGGTTCTCAGTAAGCCGTTACTGTATTAACATTACATGACTACGCTCGGTTTTCCCATCTTCTGACTATCTGCTCCAGCTAAAGACTTTAACCATAATTAAAGCAGGATATAAAAAATCCATATCAGCCAATTAAAGCCAGTGCTTCAAACAGCTTCGGTCAATCAAACTTCTTTATAAATTCTGTTTCGACTGTGATTCCGTCACGGACGTTATGTTCTTAAGAAACCGGAAATAAAAATGGGCGTCGTTNAAAAAAAAAAAAAAAAAATAGGCATTTAAATCTATATGTGCTATTCTGAGGTTTAACAGACATAAAGAGAGAGATACCATTGCCATGTATCTTGTAATAATATGACTTTTCATGACCTTTAATACCTGTCTGTATAACCCGACATTTGTAATATGTCTTTTTTTTCTTCTGCTTACATACAGCCTGTTGCGTCTGTATAATACACTTTTTTTAACTTTCAGGAGCTGATTTCGCATAATTACAAGGACGATCTTTTAAAAAGCACTTAGAAACGAACCCAGAGCAATCGTGATTGTGTTAGAAATAGCCGTTTATGGGGTCGAAGTGTTTATAGCAGTAGGGTGTTCCTTAACGTCTTTACCCGTTGTCACATAAAGCTCTTTGACGAACGGATACGTTAAAAATTCCAATATATGTGTGTGGTGTCCGAGTTAGTGAGTAAGCTTTGACACAAAATATAAAGTTCTTAGGATCAAAGCATGAAAGCAATTATCCGTGGCTTAAAATTGAAGAATGGTTTTCAAAACTGGTGGGAAAATCTTGTGAATAAACGATGGATGATTCAGAAAATTCAAATGGCACAACGATCGAGGAAATCTATATTACATCCAGCTCAGTTTTCTTTTGAATGACAAAAAAAAAAAAAATTAAGAAATCTGTGTGTTTTTTCCTCTGAATACATTTTACCTCATTCATACACAAAAAAAAGAGGCTGTGTCAGTTATGACATTTTCAGTGCAAGCACGAACAGGCCTACTCTCCCGTCATGAGATAAAGCAAAGACGTTGATAGCGTTTCATAATGCATATATGGATGTTTTGTCTTACCATGGCAGTCAGAATCATTGCATAAATTTTAACGCTGTTACTGTATTCACATTATATAACTACGCTCGGTTTTCCCATCTTCTGACTATCTGCTCCAGCTAAAGACTTTAACCATAATTAAAGCAGGATATAAAAAATCCATATGAGCCAATGAAAACCAATGCTTCAAACAGCTTCAGTCAATCAAACTTCTTTCTAAATTCTGTTTCGACTGTGATTCCGTCAAGGACGTTATGTTCTTAAGAAACTGGAAATAAGAATGGGCGTCATTCAATTAAAAATTAATATTTAAGATGCATCCACCAGTCATATTTCTCGATGTTTATCGGTTTGAGTTTGATTACTACTTATGGGTTCTTTATGCATAGATCAGTGAATTTTCTTAAGCAATATGTAAAATTTAAGAAATATGTATCGAGTTATCGCAGTTTAAATTCTTGACCTGTCGAAAAGAAACAAGTGCTCGTAAAGCAACCTGGGAAAGCCCTCGAAAAATCAGCACTGGGAAGTATACAGACTGCGAGAAAGAAATGATCAATAAAAAGGCATTATATATAACAGAGAATTTCTATTTGAAAATTCGATCTTTCACTGACAGTTGTAGCAGAAATAGGCATGCACAATTGCACATATATTTAGAATTTCCTGATGTTATGATTATATTGCACGTAAGGAACTAGACATGAATTCACATTTGATTCTGGTTTGTGACGCGATCCTAACACTAGGAAATGCCATATGCGCATGCCTTCATCTGCCATGACGGTCCGTACGAGATCCAAACCTGAAAATGAGAGCTCTCCAATGTCATACTTTCTTACGCCTCCCCCAGAAATTAGAGTAATCTTCAGTTACTGATGAGGCCCTGATGTCTATAACCTGTCACTGACAAAGAGGCAACGCTTCAATTAATTCATGTCTGCTTCATTTCGTGCGACTCGCTTTGCTTAACAAACTGTAAAGATAATAACATTTGTTTGGTGAGGAGGACGTTATTCATGTCACCGAAGGTGTTATAACATTACAATATGTATTGATAGATGCCATGAGCTACAGGAAACAGTCAAGAGAAGACAATCCGCATGAGGTCATAATATGGGATACATTTTTGGTTGCTATGCTGTAGCCACAGTAAGGAAGTGTGTGCATCGACTAGGCTAGTGGTTTGTAACTGTTAGAAATGTGACGTCTTTTGAGAAGACCGGAAGTGACAGCTGGGCAAAATGGTGACAATCACCTACGGTTTCAAATTTGTTAGTGGACGTTCTTATCAACAGCCTTGCAACGGACGAGGATGTGGGAAGAATCAAGGATGGTATGTATGCTGACGAACGAGGCAAAGATATGAGAGTGCGAATACCATTCGCATTATTTTCTTGCTTTTCGCATTAGTAGCAGCCATTTTGGCTTTCCTAGAGATGGATACTTCCTCTGCTTAGGACCTTCCACAGAATAAATGAACCGTTCCTTTCACGCAGCCGTAGGGACCAAACCAACGCAGCCCTGGTCATCGCTTGACTATGATAACGGCGAGGACCTCCGTCATGAAAGCGGTACAGGACAACAGTTTCTGTAGCTGCAATGAGGCGACCATTCCTTACAGAAAAGACAGTCTGATAAAAAGTGCAAAAACAAAACAATGGAGGACGTTCAGTTATCTTTCAAAGTATTTCAAGCTGATAACGGGGATAAAAACTTGAATGAAGTGGCATTATGGACTGTAAACGGCCTCCATAAGACTTTTGCGTCCTGTGTCCCGAAAATGTACTTCTGTGGCCGTATACACAATCCTTTCATTAGTTAATGCTCTGCGGGATCCAGGGGAAACTCCAAAACATTAGTAGTGTTCACTGTAGTTGACGTAATACTTTAAGTAACGTATGGATTATGCATACGGCCACTGGTCGGGAGATACGCAGACTAATGTGGTCCCAGCAGTATGTAAAAGTAATGGAAAGTTGCATCACAAACGAATTTAAAATATTCATTTGGCGCTGAACAACTATGACTCCATAAAAGGTGAAAAGATAACAGCATCAGCTAATATACTCTTGCGTAACAGGAAAGATTAGTGTGTTATGGGATACAAAAACTTGATAAAGAAATTTGACGGGTAGTATGGCGCAAAGGTTAGTATAAGCTGGAGCTATTTGTTTTCTATAATGATGTAACATAATATTTTGATGCTTGCATTTTGCTTTCATTATAAGACAACAAGTTCCAAACTTAACAAACTCACTGCATACACAGCGAACCAGTGGACGAAGACCCTTAAGAAGAAAAAAACAAACTTGGCTCCGTCTCGGTCGATAAAGCCACAGAAAGTCCAAATTGCAGGCTGGTAAACTGACGTGCATTCTTGGCACTGAACACGTCTAAGGCTGGTCAGTGGATCTTGAGCATCTTAGCATTGGAAAAAAAAAATGTATGTAGTCTAGCCAGGGTTTCAAAGTGTCACTCGCGCCTTCCAAATAACGCTCAAGGAGTGCAAAGGATCAGGATCGAAATTACCATCTCATAGCCCAATAGAAGAAAAATAAGTGAGTTGTGATTTTGATATATGAGAGCTGGCACATTAACGATGGCATCTTCAAGTATCCTGAGACTTATACAAACTCTACTTGTCGAATGCTACAAAGAGTTCATTCAGCATCGATACAGTAATCTAATTCTTACGATGGCAAGAGATCCCATGCATTTGTTTTAACTGAATAAAGACAAAGCCCATCTAAAACTTGCGGCATGGGGTGCCTATGATGATTCTATTCTATCTATGATTCTGGGTCTGAAGTATCAGTTGAATACAGCTATGCTCTCTTTGGCAATACAGCCATAGTCTTTCCACTTACTCACTTGCCCGTCTTTAATTTGGCGGGCATTCTAGTACAACTTATAAGATGCACTACTAGCATCACTTTTTAGATCGATTGAATAATATGGAAAGTCACTGATTAACCTAGATCTTTTTGCCACATTTGAGAGCTAGCACATTAACGATGGGATTTCTTACCACTGTAGGAATTACATATGTGCAACGATGCTGAAAGCACCTTTAGTAGCGTGCAAATGCAGAATTTACGAAATTCCGACGATGGTCTGGGATTCCATCGTTAATGCGCAAATTCTCAAATATCGCACAGTTTCCAGGGTAATAAAAGTCTGGCTTAGAAAAGCTGGGGTGGAGAGGAAGGAACGAACATTGGAGGCTAATTACCATATCGGAATATCAATAGCTTGTCGATCTTATGTTGGTCATTTTTGCCAAGAATTAAAGGGCCGAGTTGTTGTTGTTTTTGTGTGTATTTTTTTCTTAAAATCGAATCATCTGACGTCATCAGACTGCTCGCTCTATTACCCAACTCCTGGCGGGAGCTGTAAAAGCTCAGAAATATATCAAAACATTAGCTATCATCTTTTCCCCTCTTTCGGGCTACGGCCATTTGAATACGACTAGGAAATCAATAGCCTCTGGCTTCCATTTGACATCAGTGTATTAGTTTCGAAATAAATGTGGGCCATAATACAGTATGAGAGAATAATATGATAACAAATAATTATCAGCACTAGAAAACATTCGCGCAAACAGTGGTCTGAATATCACGTGATCGATGCGAGCACATCCCTGCCATGAAATCAGTGTCAATTTTCACTAACGCTTAGATGCATCGTGTTTCTCGTGACTTCCCCTTTCCAGAGACAGGCTTGTTTACGCTTCAGAATGCAGACAGAAGGTGCAGTTTCATATTTCCGCGACTTTGGCGTCCAGAGGTTGCTAATAAATTCTTCATTCAGCTGATGTCCAGATACACATCTGACTCAAGGTGATAAGAAGACTTGATTTTTATCAGTTGGTGAAAGCGGCAAACTCCGATCATAATTTTGCGGAAATAAAAAACAAAATGATCCTAAGCTTAAAAATCTATAAGACCTAAGGGCAGTGGTTTTTTTTTCCTTTTCATATTTTCAGAGGGGTAATTTGATTGCGTTGGTCGGCGATACATGTCATGCTCCGGTTACAAAAAACAAAAAAAATGATGCCCACAGTTCTTAAGCAAGATTTTCCTTTATGCAGTCTCTCATTTACTCACTGACATGTTGTGTAAAATATTGCCACCACTGTTAGAGATACCGCTAATGTCGAAAAACATATCTTACCGCTCACAGCCAACTTTAACTGATCTGGTCTGTCCATTTGCCGCTACTATGAATCAAACACAAGAATGTTCGCGCAGAAAAGCTCTGTGGGCCTTTGGGGAGTCTGACGACAGAACCTTCTTCCTTATAGGCACTATTTCCAATTCTAATAAGTCTTTGTTATATATTTTGCTTGGTTGGTTGTTTTTGCGCAGTGGACCCTTTGGGGATGTAGAGGAAAATAAAATTTTGTCAATATCTACCCCATGATCATAGCTGAACATTAATCTTTCTTTTCGATGGTTTTCCCTGTCCAGTGAGTCACATTCACAAGGGGATTTACTGCAATAGGGTGTGGTACTTGCCCTGATACAAATTCTATATTCTAAAAATTGGTCTACTGCGACAGTCTAGCTTCATTTGGGGGGAAACAAGGGCCTTGACAATGTATCTCATTAGCTAACAGCTTTCAGAAAGTGATACAGAATCCATATTGTTATTATTATTATTATTACTATTATCATTATTATTATCATCATTATTTAGGAAGTGCATTCTGTACATTAAATTATATATTATTGGTGTAACATGATCTTGTAATACGAGGCAATTCGTTGGGCTCACTTTGAAAGGTCGATATTCCACTAAACTGGATGAACACTAGTTTACCCTGAAGTGATTAAATGTACACACTATGCAAGAATTGACACAGAACAGACTACATTTAGCCACAACGTGTCAGTGCGGTTGCATTATATAATAAAAAGGTATTTCGAGGATAATGTAAACCTTAGAATTTTTTTCACGAGAGCGACGGACATCTCACAGAGCCAAATCTCAGTAGAACCCGCAACCATACATTAGCGTTAGAAATATGAGCAATCGTGAGCTGCGATTATATTATAGTTTCCAAAAATTAACATATATTTTTTTCCTTACTGATATGCACTAAAATTTTATCTCATTATGGATCGCCATTATTGATTACTTCGAAACGTAAGTCACGTGATGAGTGCATATTCCAAGTTTCGTTGTGTTTTGTTTTTTTTTTCCGAAGAAAAGAACTAGTCGATTGGTTGGTGTGGTCTATCCTCTCATGAATAATGACGACTGGGTGAATTCACGTGTCCCACAAGAGGCAGACAGCACGCGTGGATAGATTCGAAACGATGCTGAAGAATTGGGGTTCCAAGTACAAATGTAATGATGAACGAGACGGGGCTCTGGGGCAGTGCGCTGCCTTGGAGTGCAAGCCACTGCACTGCAGTGACAGAGGCGTGGAAACTCGGGATGGGGGAGGGGGGTGGAAGAGGGGAGGGAAGAGAGGCTAGATTTCCAATACTCACATTCCCCATTCTAACAAAATCAACATGACCACTGTTTTAAGGGGGAAATAAAACACTTACGCAACATTCGGTCAAATTCATGTTTTGGCGCTCCATCTTTTCATAACACTTTGGATTATTCTCTTGTAGCTTTACATTTCCAAAAGAGCCAACTAGTCTATTTGCGCTCAAATAAATGAGATACAGCTGTGCAACGCCAAAGTTTTCTGCGTCTCCTGTCTAAGTATAACTTTATGACATTCACCATTTTTCCGGAAAACGGCAGATCAGTGCATTTTTCAGGTTGTCAAAAAGGCCAGCAAAATGGTCTGGTCCAGCGTACACCTGATGTTAGAAACTGCGTATCATGTATACCAGATAAATGTATATTATATGACTATATGTCTCTTTCTGCAGCCTTTTTCATTTTGTTCCTATAATTATATGGGAATAGATACTCAGTCAAGTCTACACAATGTTACTGGGCTATTAAATCTCCTGTTGTTTAAATGACGACATTATTACATTCAGTAAAAGTGTCCGTTCTTTGGACTTCACAATTTTGAGTACTCTTCAGGTTAGATCACACAATAATTTTCTGAACTTTCGAAAGGGGCATAGAATACCGCTGCCCCAGCCACTTTACAGGCGATGATAGCTGCATTCACACCGTCCCTGCCTACGGCCAGGTACGGACGGACCCAGGCAAATCTTAATCAAAAGAACTGCCAAGACATATCTTAATAATGTGGATCGAAAACGGGCCGTTTGTTCCATTAATCCTTACCATGATAATGTATTAGGGCCGGTGTGGTCACCAGTGATAGACATCGTGTATTTAACATCAGGGGACTTAAGAATGAAAACACAATGTCGTGCGATGATCAGTAGGAGCCCAGGACTAGACGACACAATATCGTGCCATGATCGCTGTAAGGGTTAAACAACTGTTTCAGAAGAAGGTAAGTAACATCTCTGCGCGCCCTCTCTCTTCCCACCCCACCCCACCCCCCTCCTCACCCTATTCCACCCACACACGTCAATCCTGATGATTCGTCTACGCCACTGAAGTATATGGCAGGACATCTTAATTAAGGATAAGGTAGGTGAGACAGCTCATCATACGGCACGTAACAGCTGCTGATGCACTCTACATCCGAACTTGTGACATGTGTCATTTGAAGACAAGTGAGAATGCATTACGCCCATGACGTGAATATGATGCCCTAGGAGGCAGGGCCGTAGAGTGGGTTCCCAAAGACTCGTTATGGGAGGGCTGCTGGGTACAAAGAGAGAGAGAGA
>JAWQUT010000026.1:1309106-1319802 GCA_033807755.1 Ellobium chinense | reverse complement strand
GGGGGGGGGGGGGGGGGGGGGTGAGGCCAAGGAATATTTACCGTTACTGGACACTGAGATCTTTAGTAGCTTCTGGCTATCAAGCCTCATTACACGCCACGGATTTGAGGCCCAGCGGAAAAGAAAGAAAGAAAGAAAGATAGAAAGAAAGAAAGAAAGAAAGAAAGAAAAGATAAGCAAAAAGGGATGATTGTCTGTCTCTGCACATTTTGATCTGTTTTGTTTTTTTTTTTGAAAGGAAGCAGCAGCAATTTCTGACTTCAATCATGTTCGCTGTAGCGAAAGAAGTTTCTTTTTTTCTTTGAAAAAATATCAGTAGAACGAAAGCTAGCAGGAGGGAGACTGCTTGAGAAGATCAACGTCATGAGATCCCCCTACCAACCTTCCTCCCACCGTATCAGCTCCACCACTGCACAGACCCACCGAGTGACTGTCTCGATAATAAATGTAATAAAGTTCCTGATCGTCGCCCTGCCAGGGGTGATCCATTACGTATTCTAATAAAAGACGAGCGTGAGCCTCATGCATTCCTCATTGCTCACGCCTAAACTATCTGCATTCTGCCTGCACCAGTAATTTGATACAGGAACGTGGAGAATGGTCAGGCGTAGCATTCATAAAAACGCTTATGGGTTTACGTGAAATACACTTGTAACGTTAACGCAGCGGTGGCTCTAAGACCAGAGAACGCTTCATTTATTTNGTACCAATATCGATGTTTGTCAATTTTAGAAACTCTCTAAACAGGGTCACAACTGAAATATTCACACCATGAACGGCATTTTTGTAAAAAACCAAATTCCCTCTTGTTTTGAATTTGTCAGTCTATGAATTTTGTGTCTTGAAGAGTGATTTCCTGTCTGTTGGTTTGCAACTGTCTGCCCCTGAATTCTTTAAGATAGTATAGGGAGTCTGACGTAAAAATAGCTGGGAATTACAGACAGTGAGGCCCTTAAGAGCTCGGTAAGCAAAGTGTTAAATAACTCTGCGGCTACTTTCGCGTGCAGTTACGCGGACTTCTATGATACCAGATAATATCCTAATTACTGAAGGAAATGATATCAAATTATAGCTGATGTCTTCCTGGGTCACTCGGTCAGTAGGTCAGTGGCACAGGTGTCGGATAGACAGTGCATGACCAGAGACAAACTGCACTAACATAATATTACCGTTGACTCTAATTAATTGCATCCCCTTTAATCCCTTCGTTATGTTTGATGTACATGTACGTCCTTACCGTTTCTTACAAAGAACGATTAAATATATCGATACGTTTCGCATGTAGCGTGTAATTCTTATATTACAAAAATATCATTAGGGCAGGCTCATGATAATTTGGTGATATTAGTACAACCGTTTTTGCCAGATCCATATAAAAAGACTTTATCATGACCGTCGATATTGGTGCTGTAGTTTAGGGGAACTCGATATTTATACATCCGGGTAAGGTCCCAGAGGACAGGAACTTGGTCACCGATGATTGATTGATTGATTGATTGATTGATTGATTGATTGATTGATTGTTGATTGATTGATTGATTGATTGATTGATTGATTGATTGATTGATTGATTGATTGATGCTTTTTTTTTTTAATTTGATATGTCCCGTTATTTGTAAATGTACACACATTGCCACATTCTGGTCTGAACTTTTTTTACTTAATAAACATTACATTTATGGAATTTATTAGTTTTCCGACCTCTGTGTCTTAGCACAACTGTGCATGTATATTTTATTTTTTCCACATATATTTTGCACGATGGACTTTGACAGTCGTTTCAACACGCTCATTCCACATTCGCCTAAGTCAATTTTCGAGTTTTTGAGAAATTTAACGCTGTTGCTCAAAGCCAAACAATGAAGCAGACGTGGTTTTGCTTGTAAAATTGGGGTATAATAACGAGCCAAACTCTACATTTGTTTTAATAGAAAAGAGAAGATAACTGAAAGAGCATAGTAATACAGACAACTCAAACCATCAAAAATGACTTAGGATAATATGGAATGAGCGTGACGTTATATGATATTCTAATTATTCTTCCTATTCCTTGTCCTATGCAGGCCTATATCATCCCGACTCTATACTCTTTCAAAACGCCATAGGCATTTTTACTACTAGCCTTCGTGTTTTCTCTTTACACATCTCGTGATGCGAGCCTCCCTTTAATACTTTTTCGATCAAATTCACTTCTCTTCTTATTCTTCCCCCTCTTCTGCTTTTTTCGTCCTCTCCCTGTCAGCTCTGTCAGTCTCAATTACTACTTACATTTCCACCAGAGTTGTCTGGTACAGAAAAAGCTTCACATAATCACTAAGGCCAATTTCTACCCAGAACTAAATTATCCCTGTCTCATCTGGAATTAGTTTAGTTTTGCCACCAGTGAGAATGCCAAAGAAGAAATGATGGAGAAGGATGAAGACGGAGCGAGGATAGGCAGAGAAAGGGGAGAAACAAGATAATAATCCTGCTGACGATTTTCCAGTGCCTTGGAAATTCTCAGGCAGAAAAGAGAGCTTTTATTTTCAAGTCCGGATTTTTAAAGCAACGTTCTGGCAAAAGTAGGCAATCACAAGGTATTTTCGATCATACTGCACCTTATGAAAAAGTTCTGAAATTCCCATCTGATTCTAGTTCTAAAGTGCAATATAACCGTAACACCAGGATATGCCTGATTTTATGCCCATCCCTACCTCTGGCATTGTCCGTGAGAGATTTCTGCTTGAACAAAACAGCTTTTTATTATCTTAAGCTCTGTTTCATTTGTCATATGACAATGACCATTCATGGGTTCCTAACTTCAGCTGCCAGGATAATTGTTATATTGTTATTTCTCATGCATTTTATGAATTGCTGATATAGCCAGGCTTGTATTTTTAAGGAAATGGGGGAATGCTAGGGAGAGCAAAAAACGATTGAATGTGGGACAAGAGAAGTTTGCTTTAACGCTTGCATGGTCCGGTAGGAATGCACTGAACACTAAAGAAGAAACAATTTGAACTAGATGATACATCGTTTTATCAGAGGAATAAGTAAAAAAACAAAATGAGGAGATTAAAATGAGTAAGTTAATAGGTAGGAAAATGTTTGTAGCAAGATCCAAGAGCATATAACTCACATTCAAATATAGACCACCAAAGCTCTTCCAACGCGACCACCAAGCGAAAATGAGTTAACTGGTCGCACAGTGCAGATTTTTAGAATCCTTGTAAAGAGACTAGAGCAGACAAAATCCAATTTCGGAATCTTGCCTCGGCTAATCCCGAAAGGTGATGGCGGTAATGTGCAATTCCTTATCCTCTTTTCTCACGAACTTTAAGGAAATTGGGTCGTAAATCTTCATTGTCACTGCTCGCTTCTTCTCAATACCCCTCCTTCCTTTCCCTCTAAAACACACAGCGGAGGAGCATGGTCTATTGTCTGGGGTGCCAAACTTAGATTGTCACCGGCTACTAATGGCGTGGCAAACCAGCTGCATTATGGCCCCTTCTCTCGTTCAGTAGTTACAAGATGCAAAATGAATGACTGGTTTCACTCACTGACTCTGCCCAATAGAAAAAGGATCCAGACTGAATTTGGCTCACTACAGCTCTTGCCATTTATGTCACTTTTATTATTGATTTTGTTTGAGGTTTTTTACCATGCTGTTGTTTTGTTTTTAATTATTGAAATAACAAAATTTGCATATTATGTGTAGAAACAGGAGTCGACTTGATTCAATATACCGAAATCTCCTAGGGAGCAAATTTCAGTTCCACAAATTCGAAACTACACATAGATTCTGCCATTTCTTCTTCGGATCATAGCACCCTCCAATCCGATGTAAAGGATGAATTCGACACATTTTGTTAGGTGCAATGTTTCGGGTATCATTTTGCTCAGGTTTTTGAGCTAGTGAAAGTATTGCATAGGACTAAGTCCGAGCTTAAAAAGTCGGTTCGTAACGAGTGTATATTGAATTTGTATCTCTTCAACTAATAAAATAGTTACATGCAACATATTTCTTGTTTTGCTAAAATCATTTTATATATAACGCATATAACGTAATACATTAACTCACAGGCTATGTACAGTATAGACCTGTCTGGGTAATCACTAGTCTAATCAGAAGATTTCGTTTTTCAGAGAACTGATACAGAGATTCAAGATAAAGAGAGCTGCTTAAAAACTGCCTATCTCCATAACAACAATATCTTGTAAGGTTCCTTTTATTGCCAAAATAGTGTTATATTTATAGTACCAGTTTCATTATATACGTACGGGTATAAAGACTGGACCATCAGCAAGCAAATACACAAATCACCAAAAGCCACCAAAATGTGTTTCATAAAAAGGATTGCTTAAGATATCATGGACAGAAAAGATATCAAATGAACAGGTTTTGAAGAGAGCACGTCGTAAGAGGTTTTACTATTCTACTGTTTTGTTATGAGAGTACGACGGCTAGATCACTTGGTAAGTAGCTGGAAATCTAACCAGTAAATGAATGAGAGAGAAACAAAGAAAAAATAACTGTGGTTTGACCAGCAAGTTGGAAGAGTTCACAAAGCAATGAAGAACAGTTGGGATGGACAGCTGACAAACAGACGTGGAAATCCATAATGACCAACCCTTTGGGACCAAAAGGTTGCAGGAGCTTAAGTGGTTACACCTCTCATAAACTTATCCAGGAGTCCAATGCTAAAATACTTTCCAAACATGTTCTTTAGCTCTTTCTCCTAACTTTGACACAAAGAAAAATGCCCCTTAAGGCTGCAGGAGCCTACTTGGTTTAAAAAAAAATGGACTATCAGAGTCGATAGTAGCAGAGTATAGAAATAATGTGTAGAAATAATCATATAACCGCACAGCAAAAGTGATGAAATTCAGTCTTGAATTTGTGAAAGAATAATTGTTGCAGGTGGTGTTTCCCGATGGCTTTAGCGGATTTCATTTGTGCGGGCCTGTGATCTGCAAAAAAAAAAGGCCAAATTTTTAACCCTTACTTATCTAATTTAAATTTGTGAAAAATCTAAATGAAGGACCCCACCCCCCTGTAAACAGTATATAATTTGAACATAGTGGTGGCACCAGACGTGCAGACTAGCCTTGGCCATCTCGGAACGTTCCTGTGGTTCGCGGAGAAATTGTTATTAAACGGGAGGCTTTTACAATTTAGCTCCTGCAATCAAAAGACGCCAAGTTGCCGAGTTGATTATACTGCTCACATTATTATGGCACTGCGCAGTTTGGAATTCATTACAACAAATCTTGCTAAACCATTTTTTTTTCTCGCTCTACCTTTCTTCTCCCTCCCTGACGTGATTTATTGTTAATCAATATTATAATAGACACCCATTAATGTTATTGATGGTGTGTCTGAGCACGCATTCCAGATTACCCTATTTGTATGAATAAGATTCTTCTTAATTAAGTTCATCAGGATGATGATTAAGTTAATGTTCCATATGTATATGTTCGTGCAACAAAGCTGTATTAGCTGCACATCGTCATCCAAGCTGAGAGGTAGCGAGGGCGACTTTTTTTTTTTTTCATATTTTGTAATCTAGCACTTACATCCAACCAGTTTTGTTAATGGGGTTTGGGGTAGGAGGAGGCTGGATGTAAATATATATTTTGGTTTGCTAATTAAGCTTAGTTGTCAGTGTCAAGCACTGCATATTTAATATACCATGTGGTATTTTCTGATGCATCAGACATATTCCCTGCCTCTGCTACTGCATAAACATCCAATGCAGACTGTCTGAAACCACAAATACTAATGCCCATGTTTAAACAAACACAAAAGTTATAAACAATACCGCTACGTCTCTCTCTAAATACTGTCAATTCACCGACTCCAAGATATTCACGTGAAGTAGATAGCCAAGCACATAGCATGTTTATGAGATAGTATACGTCATTGTTAGTAGGCGGCACGGAGATGGGGACAAAGATTACAGCAGAACCCACGATATTGAACTTCACTTACTTAATACCTTGCGTATTCGTTCTAAGGGTACGGAGCCTTGTGTACTGTTTTTAAATTTTCTTGGGTCATCAACTCCACAGACTGAAACTTAAGAGTCGGTCCACTGACATTCGGGTTCTTGTGACTTTACGTTATCTCGCCTCTCCCTTTCCCTTCCACTTCTACCTTTTAATCGCCTCCACACACACACACACACACACACACACACACACACACACACACACACACACACACATGCAAACACATACACTCCCGCATCGGCTAACCCTAGCCTAGTGCATTTCTCCCCACTCTTGCAATCCCCAAGTGCCACACGACCTTGCGGAAACTGAAGTCAAATATCCAATACTCCTAATGAAGGCGGATCACGTATCCCTCCTCCGCCCCTCGCTTCCCGTGCTCGCTGTTAATCAACAATATCGGTGACAGTCAGTGCTGACACGTTGCCAGAATGACAAATGTAACCCTATGTATTTTTTTTTAAATTTCTCTCGGGCAATTTCGTAGACTGGGGAATAGAACACGTGCCTGTATACAAGCAAAGGCCTAATCACCTGGAATCTCAGAGCCTTATATCTTATGTCAGCAAGCTGTTTGTAATCCGTGATCACATGCGTTAATAGAGGATCTTATATTTCCTGGTCAACAGCTACTTCATCACGTGATCTCATAACAAGCTAATAAACCACGTGACCATATACATTATGTAATAAGCCATGTGATCTGCTCCATGACTAGCCATGGAGAATTTTGTGACACGGGACAACTCTTTGACCTATTAAAGGCCATAGCCTCAGATAGCTTTTACACGAAGACGACAACAACAAAAACAGTGATAACAACAACAACAACAACAATAACAGTAACAACAACAACAACAACGCAGACATCTAAGCAACAATACACGTGACCAAGGAATTCTTGTACAGATCATAGAAATCAAGTAGGATAAAGTGGAAAGTGCTCAAGAAGACACATGCAGAGAGAAAATGAAAGAAGGAAAGAAAGTGATGAGGTGGGAATCGAACCCGCGACCTCTGCGTGGGCACCCATCGCCTTGCCGTCAGTTCGGAATTAGGTAGACGTCTATACCAGTGCTGCGATGGGTGCCGACGCAGAGGTCTCGGGTTCGATTCCCAACATATCACTTTCTTTCCTTCTTTCATTTTCTCTCTGCATTTGTCTTCTTGAGCACTTTCCACTTTATCCTACTTGATTTCTATAAGCCAGTGCTTCGTTTCATCCTTGTATTATTACACTTGTACAGATCATATAGTGTTTTTTGTTTGTATGGTAGATCTGAATCATCTTTCCTACGTTTCCAGTTCTCATTCCAAGTACAAGAATTAACGATGCCATCTTGCCAACGAATAAAACAAATTGGCAGCTGCCACTATGTGCTTCGCTAGCCCCAGCAATGAGGCTGATGTAGACCCGGATCAGCTAAAGAAAAAAAGGAAAACCGTGACGTGCGAATGAAACTGCAAATCACAATTAGGCAGAAGTGCTGAAAACGTTGCGTTATTTATGAGGCTGTTCCCTAAATTACGTTAAGTGCTGCTCGTGGGCTGTAGTGCGGTTTTAAAAAACGACGGTGCCAAAATCTTGAAGTGTTAGGAGCCGAGGTTCAAGGAGTTGGGGAAGGCGAGGGTAGGAGAGAGAGAGAGAGAGAGAGAGAGAGAGAGAGAGAGAGAGAGAGAGAGAGAGAGAGAACACAAACACCTTGTGGGATTTACTGATTAACATTGTGTCACATAATGGGGAACAGGCGAGGTGTAATTACACCCTAAAGGCGTAATTTACAGCCCATAATGGGCAGCCAGGAGGCGTCATTGAGTTTTTTTTCTGCTGTTTCTAATGCTGTGACCAAATGGTGGACATCTCAGTGCTTTACATTTGACAAATTTCTAGCAACTTGGAAAAAAAAAAAAAAAGCTCGCCATGTGGCTAAACTGAGTCGGCCACTGTCCGGTATTCATTAAATTGGTAGGTCTGCTTTTCAATCACACAACACTTTTAAGACTCACACACAGACAATGGAAAATACGGGAGTGTTTGTCGTAGCTGGCTGGTTCGGAAAGATGAATTGAAATGAAAAGGCAATAATCGTACTGTATGACCTACGACGTGCTTGCCCAAACAACAGCTCGCAAGACAGACCGTGATCCGCCAAGAGCGTCAGTCATAATCCGCAAAGGTGCCATAGACAACTGACTGACTTTTGTGCTGGCAGGTTTCGTGCTTTGTTCAAGATTGTGAGCCTGCCCAAACGCCGTAACGTGAGATACGGTCTTTGCGCAGTCACAGAAATGCCGGCTACAGATCACTTTGTCACCGTATTTCACGATACGGCTTTTGCGCAGCCTTCATAAACGGCAATATTTGTTACGGTTTTTGCATCCTAATTAATAATTAGGTCATTAATTGAGATACTCGAAAATGGACTGCATAGAAGCATGCAGCACACAAAGACGAAACAGAATATGTAAAAAAGTAAAATTCATAAAATTTCGAGTTACGGTCTTTGCGCAGGCACCCCTCGATATTATATTCGTTGTTAGACGAAAAAGGACTGTGTAAGGACTGAATGATTACTAGTGAAAGTGAGTGGTACATATTATTGTTAAATGTAAAATATACGAGAACATTGTGAATGTACGTGAATGTACCAGTGCATTGTGAATTGTGAGGTTGGTAGTTATAGTGCTTAAAATATCTATGCGCCGTCCCGTTGCATATTGTATTTTGCCCATGTACCACATCTGTGGTTTGGGCTTATTCCTAATAAACTTGTTAAACTTGTTATTAGAATAACGCCTTTTGATAAAACACGAAGCTGCGTTTTAGATATGGCCCTTATCAGATGACTAAAGTACAAAGCTGGCCCGCCTTCTCAAGAAGCTGAACACCCCTGACTTGAAAGAGGAATGAGGAATCCTTGGCTAGGTGATCTATTCACCGACAGTTCCTTGACGAGTGTTGTAACTATACTCAGCAGGCTATTGTCCGCTCCGCTGCTGTATGGCGGTCACAAATCGAGTCTCTGAAGAAAATATCGGTAAACAAGATATCTTGCTTACGCTTCCATTCTCATCTGACAACATAACTATTAAAGAAAGCACTGTTTTAGATCATTAAATTCGATTTTAACAGCTTTTCACTTTTGTTAATTCCGGAAGTCAGCTGTGACGTCCATGAAATTCTGATGCTGGTGACTCTATCAGTAATAATTATAGAATGTGTGGGAATGTGGGAATGTGGGAATGAGGTCACAGTACTTAGTACACTCCTGAGTTCTTTGTTGCATTGCACTTGAATGTTTGGAATTCGCTTAATCCTGGGAACTATACACATTACCGTTACTTGTAATATTACAAGTTGTTGCATTTTAGTGCGCTTTCAGTAAAATAATCTTGGGTGTGGCATTTTCTCCCTCCGCAACTCATTACTGTAAAATGTCACGTGGCTTAGTAGTAGCCAATCCGGAAATTAGAAGTTTCTCCGTTAACTGAGGTGATTTATGCTAAACATTGCTTGCTGAGATATGAAACGTCATTCTTCCCCTCTCGAATCTATTTTTCCCTTTCCTTCTAATCCTCTGACAAACTAGCGGGCAATTTCGCGTAAGCTTAAAATCCGGTGAAGTAAACAACGATGATTCGGAATTATAAGAAAACAAAAATAGCAAAAATAAACCTTTGAACTTAATGGCCTATGGCTTACAAATAACTTGTGCGTCACTCTTACCCGAACACCCTCATTTCCTCCACTCTTTTCTGACCCCTTTTACCCTCTCCTCAACCTTTTTGTAGAATTCTATACCCCTGTTAACCAATATGGCTTGCAATCCATTCCGCAATGGCCCCAAAATAGCTCACGCCCCCTCCCTCCCCATTCTGCTTTTTTTCTGAGCTCCTCTTTCAGTCGCCAGTATTGATCGAGCATCGATCTGCTCATGTTCAAACCGTAACAATGGGCAAAGAAAAAGCGTGAAAAATTGCACGCGGACCCTCAAGGTGAGAAGCTGGCAAGGGCGAAGGTGTAATAATGATGTCTGGCAAAGGAGAGCTTTGTAAATCACCTGTTGGGNGGGGGGGGGGGGGGGGAGGGGGTGAGCGCGCTTGAAATGAGACTATAGCAACACAGTAGGAGCTTATGAAATTGGATGGACTTCGTCAGTTAGCAGAGGAAAATGAGACCTTGACATTGTGGATGTCAGTTAGCAGGGGAAAGACCCTGTGTTGCGCCAATATTGAGTGGTACCTTGACATTGTGAAGTAAGACTAACCATCACCACGTCTTACAAAATCACGCATGAAATTATAGGACTGGTTTGTTGAAAACCGTAATGATCCATTATTCTTGTTCAGCTATCGGAGATCTGCTTTTAAATGTCAAGTTGTTGATTTTTTAAAAATTTATCTGGCCTATAGCCACATTGTTCCAGTAAACTAATTTCTACAGTTACAGGGAATCATTCCATTCATCCTTCTGATATTATATTAAGGAATAGCCCCCAAAATATCAAGTGGTTGTGGTCAATATTTGATATTAATTTCACCAGCTCAGAGCTTTGAACTTCCCAGCGTGAGGTTACTAAGTATAGGCTACACACGTGGTATATATAGGGTTGTGGCTGGTAACTTTTGTGTGCGTGTGTGTATGTGTGTGTGTGTGTGTGTGTGTGTGTGTGTGTGTGTGTGTGTGTGTGTGTGAGTGTGCGTG